>OX638314.1:6415212-6637712 GCA_951812415.1 Beris morrisii | reverse complement strand
ATCCTCTTCTGGACGATAAGAGAAACAGAAAGAAAAAGAAAAAACCTTGAAGATTGAGGTCACTATTTAACGGTTGGCCCAAAAATTCGGGGAACTCAACAAGTTCTTCGTGTCATCGGCCATACAAAAGTCCTTGAAAATTTTTAATAACATCGTCTTACAGAAGCGATTAAAGAACTCAAGAAATCGTTCAGAAAGTGCATTTTACACGAATTGTATTCGATTAGTAAAAATTATAAGAAAAAGGCCCGAATTTATTTTAGCGCATTTTTGTTTTTTTTTAAATTTTTTGAGAGGTCTACAGGGTGCGCCCAGTGGCGTGGCGTCCACGGAAGCAAGGGAATCATTGCTTCCCTTACATTTGACTGAAAAAAAATCTAAAATGGGTTTTTTCTAAGTCGCGCACAAAAATCGTGAAAAAAAAATTCATGTTTCAAGCATTTTCTTTCGCACAGACTAAATAAATGTTCGCAAGAAACTCCTCGCGAATATCTCACCCAGTCGAATTGGGTAACACCACGAAAAGGCAAGTGAAAAGAAACCAAGAAGCAGACACATGGAAGCAATTTGAAAGTTGCATCTATGAGCGTTCATTTCATTCCGTAGTAAACCCACTGTGAAGCCATGAAAAAAAATTTTCGAACACGGGAGGTTGGAAGCAATGAAGAATTTACTTCCACGGGTAGTAGAACAAATTCTTGGCTGCAGCAAAGAAGCTTTCAGCAAACTTGGAAGCGAGATCTGACAAGAGTTACCAGAGTAGGATTGGAATTGAATTCTAAACAAAGTTTAGAATTGAATTTATATGTCATGGGTATGTGTGGTAAATAGTTGATTATTTAATTTGATTTTTAGATCTCAGGAACCACTTACGCTCGGGAGCTGAGACTTGGAACTTATGTAGAACTATGATAGTGGACCCATTTGTAAAAAAAATTGGCGAGAAGGGCTAAGGGGCGTGAGAGTGGAGGGGAACGCAATGTGTCTGAAGCGCTTGACATCTGGGGTTGAAACATTCTAAAATACATCTCTCCTGAACGGTTGATGTCAGAAGATTGAAACTCTGTAGTTGTCTTAAGGGATAATAGGAGATTAGACAAGGGCCAACATTTTTGATTCGGGTGGTGGGGTGTAGGGATGGGGGTAAAAACATTTGGATTAGAATCACTTCAAAACCAATTATACCTGGATTAGCTAATGGGAGCGGTTCAATAAATTCGCACTAAATTTGTAGAAAGCATAATAATAGTAAATTTTTGATATTTACCAATTGCTTCCCCTTGTTGAATTATCACGCCACGCCACTGGGTGCGCCATCTTTTATATCGATATGTAAACATTGAATAACTTTGAAAAAAAATAAACAACTGATTTTTATATGTGAGGTATTTTTATTCAATTTGGTCCTTTAGAATTTATTTGGATTAGTTTTTGAATACAACATCGATCAAGAGGCTCCTCTATTGGCCACAGCAAAATGTGCCCTTTTTGCTGTACTTTTTCGGGCATCTCGGGCGGTATAGCGATGATTTCGGCACGAATGTTTGCTTTGAGCTCGTCAATGGTCTGAGGCTTGCTGGCGTACACTTTGCTTTTCAAATAACCCCCATAAAAAGAAGTCCGCAGGAGTCAAATCTGGAGATCGCGGTGGCCAGTCAATTTTCGACATCAGACGTCCAGGGAATTTTCGTTGCAGAAACTGAATTGTTTCATTTGCAGTGTGGCATGGCGCACCGACTTGTTGAAACCAGTAACCATCCAGACCTTTTTCACGCATTTGCGGGGACATAATGAGCTAACATCCACCGATATCGTTGTTTTCCATCGACTGTTTCGTTTTGTCGGGGAAAAAAATGGCCCAATGATGGTTTTGACGCAAACGCCGGCCCAAACAGTCACTTTTTGATCATGCAATGGCGTTTCATTGATCTCGTGTGGATTCTCCGTTCCCCAAATGCCCGGCAATTTTGCTTATTAACGCCGCCAATAGTGTCAATGAGCGTCGTCGGTCATCAAAATTTGCTTCCAAAAATCAGGTTCAGTGTCAACCATTCAAGCGACTGTTTGGCCGTATTCCAAGCGACATGGACGGTCTGTCGGCGATACTCTTCTGAATTGACGTTTCCAAAACTTGTCCAATCAAGTTAATCTGTTGAAAAATGTCAAAGTTATTCAATGTTTATATACCGACATAAAAGATGGCAGTGTGGCAAAGTCCCTAAAGTTTCAAGACAATGGCAGCTGTCATATTGACTGCTGTCCGATGAAGTTACACGTGTTTTTGCCGTTTTTTACTTGTCGCGAAAGAACGAAAAATGTTCCAAAGAATTTCGATTGAATTTGGCTTTAAAATTGAAACGGTAAAGGGCCGCCGTGCATTGGAAAAATTGAAAGAAAGCGCGTTTACAAGCGGATCCAAAATGGACGTTAAAACACCAGCGTGTTTACAAAAGTTTTTCCAAAATGGCCGCCAAAACACCAGCACGTTTACAAAAGGGTTTCCAAAATGGCCCCGAAAACAGCAGCGCGTTGTAAGCGGTCGAAAGTTTTTGTCCAAAATGGCAGCCAAAACACCAACGCAATGGCCACGCGATGAAGATGGCGGACACTTTGGACCCCCCCCCCCCCCCCCATTTATCTAAACCGATGAAAATTTCAACAAAAAAACCCCGGATATTGCCGCAGATGCTCTAAGGGCGCTTCCTCTTTTGGCAAAACTGAGGAAAGAGGGACAAAATCGCTCTCTGCATTCGAGAAGTGCTTTCAGAACTGCTTCGAAGATGAAGAGGAAAAAAAACTCTGGCCACAAAATCCCACTTTGACGAATTAAATAAACGGATTTAGACGTGAGCAAAACCAAAAATTTTGCCGTATTCTTCTCGAGTAACGAGTAGGTTACGCGGGGTCTACATTGGCAATTTATCTGGCAATGGCAATGACAACGGCAATATTGCCATACACAAATTGATAGTGTAGACGCAAGAAACACATATGGCAATATTGCTCACAATATTGCCATGGCAATCATTGCCATGTCAATTTTGAGAGCAATATTGCCAGATAACGCATCGTTAGACATAAGTTAGCGTCGCTTGTGAACAGGTAGGAATAATTTTTTTGCTTTGATCGCGAAATGGCTGAAAATAAGTTGACTAAAGAGAAAACTATTGAACTTATCAATTTTATTTTGATACAATATCCGACATTTTGCTTTGCTTCACAACTTGACACTTCAAATTCACACGGTCAAATGAAAATTGCCTGGCAATCAAATGCCCATTCATTACGATTTGACATTTAACGCAATGAAAATATTGACATTCCCACTCCCAGATAAATTGCCAATGTAGACGCAGGGTTAGGTTAGGTTTAAGAAAGGGTGCAGCGCTAGAACCATACGGGGGCCCATTTCGATCCCTTCAGGTTCTCGTGGGCTATTCAGTCAACGCAAAAACACTCCAATTCCATGCAGAACCTGACCAGTTTGTCATACCCTAACGACCTCAAATCCTCGATGCTCTCGAAGAAAAGACTACCCAACAAGTAGTCCATAACTACCATAGAAATGTCTTGCAAAAAAAAAAACCATCCTCGCATTAGATTCGAGAAAATATCACAATCTTCCGCGGTGTCTTAGTGAAAGTAAAATTTCACCATCGACTGTGTCGCGCGGGGATAGCGGGTGTTTTGTCCGCAATTCTCTCGAGTAACAAGTAGCTACCATAGAAATGTCTTGGAAAAAAAAACATCTTTTGTACGATAACCTGCACTAGATGCGGGGAAAATGTCGTTAAATTTCGAACAACTTTTCGGGGGTGTGTTGTTGAAAGAGAAATTCCTCCTTTGCTGGTGTCGCGCAGTTCTCCCCACTGGACCCCCCCCCCCACCACCCCCAACCCCTTCACACACCATTTGAAGCAGAAGCGAATTGCATAGCGGGGGAAAAGGGGTAAAATTGTAGCGTTGGGAGTTTTTCGAATGATTAGAACGGAACGTGAAAGTGTCTTAAGTGACGGTGAGCCTTCTTTTTGGAACCTTGTAAAGCGCAATTTTCATGAGGTGGAAAATTATTTCGACTAAAACACGAAGTTAACAAAAAAAAAAAAAAAACAGAAAAAACGGGACACAAAGGCTTTGCTTTTTTTCAGCTTCATTTTAGCCGTTTTTGCTGCCCGCTATCCAAACCGCTTATTGTTGATTATTTCGATTTACGTTCTGAACAAAAATGTAAGCACCACCGTGTGTGTGTGGCGATTTGTTCCTTTTTTTCCTGTTTTTTTTTTTTTTTTCTTACTTTCTTGATCGAAACCATACAAAACTGTCTTCAATCCTGTGTAGCATTGTTCTTAGACGGTCATTATTCATTGACCGCGTCATCAATTTACAATATCTTCGGAAAACGATGGACAAAAAAAGAGCAACAACGACGACGACTGAAAACAAAAATAGAGCCAACAAACAAACAACCACGTCAGCTCTGCAATGGATCAGATAAATATATAAAAAAAAAAAACGACCCGAAGATGGAAAAAATTCCGAGCGATAGAAGGTTTTCAATTGTAAGACGAGGGGATTTCAGGCGGACAGAAGGAAGGGCCCCCGTTAAGTCCGTTTCGAAAATTGGGATTAAATCCGAAGAAAAATGAACTAATTACTTGGATTTGGTCGCACCTTAAGAGCTTTCAGTACTGAAAATCGGAACTTATTCAGAATTCCGAGTGTTCGGAAAATCGGTACTGAGTTCGGACCCTACTAGCGAACTACCCTACCCGAACTACCTATTAAATGGTCTTAGGTTCCAGGAGTTTTCATACTCAAACGGGGAGCACAATGAACGAACAATAACGTCTAAGTGAAGGAGGATGATGGCATCACCACCCCATATACCATACCATACCTTCCATAAGGCCTTACCGAAGCTACGAGGCAGGGAAATAGCTTCGGTAAGGCCTTATGGAAGGTAGTTTGCTGGTAGGGGTAGGGCGCAAGGATAACAAATGTAAGCCAGTCAATTGAAGACTTTCAGTTAAATCAACTAGGCTAACATTTCAGTTCTGAATCGGTACTGAACCAAAACTTCCTGCTTCATGATATTACATCGTGTTTTTTTTTTTCAAAATGAGATTTTCCTTAGTTTCAGTACTGGCTTTTCAGTACTGGCTGAATTTCCATTTTCTGAATTCTGGTCGAAAACTGTATGTAATTGTCATGCTAGTTATTTGTGGATTTTTTTTTATTAAACTTATCGGTACTGTAGGCTGGGTGGCTTAGTGGCTAGAGCACTTCGCCTTCGGTGCACCTGGTTCGAATCTGCTTGGCGACAAGTAATTTTCGAGAATGGGATTGGATGCCGGACTATCAGTTCACTCAGCTGTAAATGAGTTCCTGAGTTAAAATCGGAGTAATAATCACGGACGAGCGTGTAGCTGACCACTTCACCTCCTAGTATTCCGTTGGTCTAGTAATGAAGTAACTCTAGCACTACTTTAAGGCCTAGGCTGTTGTGCCATTGATTATTATCGGTACTGTATCAGAACTGTATCAGAACTGAAATTGTTTTTTTTTTCAGGTCAAAAGTCGTAACTAATCTGCATGAATTCCGAAAAAACAACGTTGGTGATTTACAATCGGGAAAATAATCTTAACTTCGACTAATCGGGCGAGATTAGGGTGGCAAAGTGAAAGGGTGGTAGAATTCTTATCACACTCCCGTCATTTTTTTTTTGCTTCCGGCATCGGCGACAGAGGAATACGAATTGATCGGAAAGTAACAACATTGTTCAATTGGTTGTTTAGTCGTGCAGAATTTTCGGTCAATCGAATCGAATGAGGGTGTAGATTTTGGACTGTTGTCGCCTTAAAGTAGTATGTCGCCACCCCCACAGCCCACACCCGTTTCCCTTACCAAACCCGTCGCCAGTTCCGTCGTACCCCCATCGAATCTCCTTCTGCCTCTGATTGTCAAACTGTGGTGTTTTGGGAGATGAGTGTGGAGGAGGACACGGTGTTTGCTACGGGGGGGCTGATGGTATTCTTGAGATGTGGCGGTCAAATTGAGTGGAAATGTTCGTCAACACGGTGCAACAAGTGCGCGTTCGTTTTGCAAGAGATGCGCCCGCAAATTACAAGGCCGCGAATTCGCGGAAATTTGAATCGAATTTTCAAATCTGGGGTTTCCGGCTCAGCCGAGGGTGATGGAAGTTCGTAGCTCTCTTGTGGGAGACATCTGAAAGGAGTCGTTTAAGAAACACACGGAGACAAACCCAGCGCGCTGGAAATTCAAGAAGTCTTGTTCCTAGGATCAGATCTATGGCCGCTTCTCTGCCCCACGGATCCGGAATCAAACCAAGAACTAAATAGGGGTCAGCACTTCTCTCACCTGGAATTTTTGATATATTTTTTTTTATCTTCTACGGTCTGACGGCCCGATACTTACCAAATTCTAAGGGCTTAAACTCTTTCTTGGCATCCTAACACCAAGCAGATCTGTTAAATTTGTCGGTACTGAATTATACGATTGTCAATACTCTTAAGAAAAACGGTCCGATTGAGTACCGATCGAACTTTGCCTAGACGGTATCGATTTTCGGTACTGAAATCCCGAAGTATTTCCAAACTATATTTTTTTTCAAATTTAAAGATGCCTATAGCTTGTAAAGATAGCAAAGCTATCTTAAAAATGAACAGCTGGAGGACGCGGTCTTTGGACCGAGACGATTGGAGGCGACTACTTGAGGGGGCTCGATTCAGGCTGTCGCCCCATTGATGATGATAGCTTCTAAATTATAATTTCAGTTCAGATTGACTACCGATACGCAATTCTTAATTAATTTCGGATAACAGAATTTAATTGGTACTTGACGGCGACGGCGAGAGCTCACCTGTTTTGGACGCGGACAGAAGAGTTCCGCTCGAATATTGTTCGAGTATCGATTTATAGAAAAAGATAGAAACGATTTACGTGTAACTCGTAGAACACAATTAATTTTGTTTTTTTTTTTTGTTTTTTAATCTTTCGCTGTGGATTTGTAGTTTTCAGTGCACAACGAGAGAGCAATTCTGCAGGAATACCGGTGGAGTACCGATACAAATTTCGAGTCTTCGGCGTGCGATTGTTTGACCGACCAATTCAGAACAGGTGAGAAGGTCGTTTAAGCGTGTGATTCTTTGCGGGCATGGAGCCGTAACTTCGTCTAAATCTCGATGGCGATAGTTCGGACCAATGGAAACTGAACTGCTCTGTTCGTTGAAGACGAAAAAACCAAGTGATTATCTCAGCGTCTCGATTAGCCAGAGCAGAGAGCCTGGACAATATGCCCGCGTCCAAGATAATCGCACCATCATCTCTAATCGTCTATTTAAAGTCTACTCGGGAGATTTGAGCCGATCCAGTTGGCTTTCATTATAATTCCCACGTCGTTGGCTGCACAGTTTGGGTGAAGGTCCGGCGGTGAGAGAGGGCGGCGGCACGGGCGGAGGCAGTTACATTATCCGATTAACTTAATAAAAACCAATGAAATGACAATGATCCTTCTATTGTCCCGCTTTCGCGGCTATCTCTGTCAGTCCTCCTCCCGATCACTCTACATAATTAAACATTTCCGATCTGGCCTGGGTCCATTAGACGATGAACCCCAAGTGAATGAAGTTTGGGCCGGAAAGGGGAGCGTAAGAGGGGGGGGGGGGAGGCCCTCGGTTTTACACTCATCTACAGATGAAATGATTGCTGGTCCGTTGGGCTATTATCTAGTCGGCCAATAATGAAACCATTTAATCAAGCTTTAATTTATTTGAGCGTTGTCGTCGCGTTTTGTAGTGTGATCGGACAAAAGTCGGACGCAAGGGGTGATACCGAAAGCCACCCTGGCTTCCCTCCCCACCCCCACACCGACCAATCTGTATCTTCTCAGCCCGCTCCTCCTGACCGGTTCCATAACAACTAGTTTAGTTAATTTACACCCGGAGTACACACAAGTCACAACGGTTGCGAATTAAACCATTTAATGGGGACCAATTCATTCGAAGATTGGTCCCGCGCGGCGATTAGGCGGAGCGATCGCGAAACAAGACCGCTTACAAGATGCTGCGCAAATCATTCGGATAAACTTCCAAGTTAAAACGATGGACGCAAGTCATTTTGATTGACGGGTAAGCTCCCAACATTCAACCCCCCAAATCGAGACAGGAAAGCCACTGCCGTAAGGAAGAGTGGAGGGGGAGGAGAGGCAAGGTCTTTCTCACGACAATATAATTAGATCGTTGTGCGTTCCTCAAACGGATTTAGTAGCGACCTTCCGCGACCGTGCAATTGCAACATCTGTCCCTCCCGCACAATACTGAAATGCAGTACTGCAAACCGGAACTTGAGTCCAGTCCAGAATCAATTCGGCATTTTTCTGGACTATTCTTTCTTCAACCTTCCATAACCCCTATCCCCTCCGCCCCCACCATCACCCCAATCACCGTACGATTATTTTTCCCCAATGAGTTTTCATCGTTTTTTTTTGGTTTTGTCGATTTTCCCCCCCCCCCCCTCCCCTCCCCTCTCTCTAGTGATACCTCGCAACTAAATTAATCGGGAAAAAATTATGCAACAACATGAGCATTGTTTTTTGCTATGTCTCGATCGATTTAACGCCTCACTGAGCACACGACAAACGACAAGTTTGTTATAGGAAATTTAAACAAACAATGAAACAGCGCCCTCTTTATGTGTGCACCTAGACATGACTTAGTTGTTGATGGCATTGCATTAAAAAAAAACAAACGTATTCAAATTAGAAACGAAAAACCGAAAATAAATCCATGGGGTGTGACCTCTAATATTAACGAATTCGTAGCCGTTGAGGAGAAAAGGGGAGGGGGCGGTGGGCTGTAATTTCTGCCTTCAAAACAAACAAAAACACACCACAAGAATTCAAATACCCACCCTTCTTGATAGCCCGCGATAGTCGCAGACTATCAAGATAGTCGCAGACTATCAAGATAGTCGCAGACTATCAAGATAGTCGCAACCACTGTATTGAGGAAAGGTCAACCCTTCCCGTATTTTCCATACAATCCAGCCTCGCTCCCGGTCAACCAACCAAATACCTGCGTGACCTTTACCGAAGTCATCGCTTCATTCAGGAATGAATCAGGGATGATTTCGAATCAGGCTAATTGGCAGAGACTTGTTTGCTCCCCTCTTCCAAATCACCTCCATATCTAAATCGGTACTTCAGCATAATTCGAAAAATAACTTCTCTCTCTCCTTCCCCGTTCCCGTACAAGAGCTTGACCACCGTAAACAAATTCGCCCCCCCCCCCTATTTTCCAATCACTGGAATAGTTGTAAAGTTTTGTACGAAAAAAAAAAACTGAGTTCAGAACCAGAAAAGAATTTAAGTACTGAAAATCGATATCGATACAGGGAGGGGGGTATCGCTGCATCGTTAAGTAACTTGGAACACTTTTCTCTCCAGGCCTGGACGATAATTCACACATCCGGCGGACGGGATCTTGACCGATTCGATTTCTTGTCCGAAGTAGAGATGGGAAATTCGGATCTTTTCAGTAAACCGGCTCACCGGATCTCGCTCTTTTCAAAGATCCGACTCCTTGAGCCGGTTCAGGCGGATTTTTTGCACTGCCGTGCTAAAGGGTTATTCAATAGATACATAACAATTTTGTATTTTAATACAAACGCACCCTCAAACTTTTTTGCTAGTTTGTCAATGTCAAAACGTCAGTCAACGTTTACATTTTTATCATGATGAAGTTAAAGAACGAGCAACGTTTGGAAATATTCAAAATTTTCATTTTTTCTGTGTTTAATTTATAGACGGAATTGCTATGTCCCTATTGAATAGCCCTTAGCTATTTACATAGAAAATTTCAATAGGGACACAACAATTTTGTATTTAAATAAAACACAGAAAAATTGAGATCATTTCCAAACGTTGCTCATTCATGAACTTCACCATGATAAAAATATAAACCTTGACTGATGTTTTGGGATTGAAAGACCAGCAAAAAAGTTTCAGGGTACGTTTGTATTAAAATATAAAATTGCTATGTACCTATTGAATAACCCTTAACGACAAACCGAAAACTCATTTAAATTAAATAATGTACTTTAATGAAAAATGTCAGAGTTGATTATTTTAAGGCAATGCTGGGTAATGCGGGAAAAAAATGGGACACTAGTTTGAAAGAATTGTGGCTCTAGTCTTGGATTTGACAACTTCACAATTGAATGTGGGTTAAAAAACTTTTTATTGAAGACTGTTATAGACCTAATTAATCTTAACCTTTTGAAGAGTGACTTATTTCCTTAATGTCTATTGTTGGAAAAATAATGGAAATGGTTGCAAAGTATTTTGAAACACATGAATAATTAAACGAAAATCATTTCGGATTTCATGCAGGACGCAGCACACATAATGAAATAGCTCCGTTAAATAGATTAATTAGCTCCTCGTTAGATAAAGGGAACAAATCGACTCAATTCCACATGTAAAAATAATGATTATTGCATTTGGTATTAGCAAACTGATAGATACCAATATTTTATAATTAACAATACACAGAGCAATAGAGCAACTTTCCATTACGATGTACTTTGGTGATTCTTCTTGGATGCTTCATAAGTAGCATGTATATTATAGGTATAATGTACTAAGTAGGGGAAGGCGCTGTACCTTGGAATGGTTGTACCTTGGAACGTTGTTAATTTTGTGTTTAAAAAGAGTATTCTGGTGTGTGAATCAAGAACTACATTTACAACAGCTGATATCAAGACAACCTGTCTTGTTATCACTTTACTTTGTCGGTTATTTTGCGTTTTTGTTGATATTTTTGTTTTGAGGTTAGTGTGAGTAATTTTTTTAACTAGGTTAGGTTAGGTTGAGAAGGGTGGACTAAAGCAATGTGCCCCAGTCCATCACGAGAGATCACTGTGGATCCATTGTGGTCCCCTCGTATAAAAACCGGGCTCTATACTACTGATTCCAAATATTGCTCTTCCTTATGAAGATAGTAGTTCTCCATAAAGGAATCATCGCAAGTTCTGATAGATCGGTTAAGGAGAATTTCCCCAAGTACCGATGCCTGGTGCGTGCCAGACTATCACATTCACACACTAGATGCTCCAGTGTTGGCTCAACATTCTCGTCACCACAGCGACACAGGTCAGCCATGGGTATTCCCAGCCTTTCTCCATGCCTCCCAAAGGGACAGTGTTCCGTTAGGACCCCTATAAGTTGTCTGCTAATGTCCCTGCCCAGAGACAAAATGAAGCTAGAGTTCCTCCTATCAAGTTTCGGCCAGCAGATTCTTGCTTGCCGGCATCCCGAGAGATTCACCCAGGCCCCCTCCATCTGTCTGAGCGCTTCAATATCAATCATTCCCTTTACGCATTCAATGGGACATAGAACCGACTCGTCGGCCAGCTCCATGCTCATCTCCGACCCCCATCTGGCGAGCTCGTCTGCCTTTTCATTACCAGGGAAGTCACTGTGACCAGGAATCCAGCTAATCTTCAGGTTATTATTCATACCCACCATCTGCAATATTCTTTTACATTCTCCCACAAGCCTGGATTTAGTAATGTGCGCCTCAACAGCCTTGATGGCAGCTTGGCTGTCAACATAAATAGTTATTGTACCATTCACGCACTGTTTTCGCACAATCAACTCCGCTGCTTTTGTCAGCGCAAAAATCTCGGCCTGAAACACGCTCGAGCTATCCGGTAGCCTGAACGATTCCATAATGTCAAGATCACAAGAGTACACTCCCGCGCCCGTTCCGCTTTCCGTTTTGGAGCCATCAGTGTAGATAGCAACCGTGTCTGGGGCGATGACTCCAGATCGCCACTCCAGTCTGGTGGGAATATTCACAGCATAGGAATGTCCAAAACTGCAAGACGGTGTCCTGTAGTCGGTGCGCTCCGGCATGGCGGAACACAGGGAAAGTGACAAGATCCTAGTGTAGCCCACACTGCCTCCCAACCAATAGCCTGCCTCACGCAGGCGCAAAGCACTCTTTGCTGCTATCGATTTTACCGCTAGTTCCAATGGGATTATGTGGAGCATTACTTCCAGAGCCTGCGAGGCCGTGGTGCGTAAGGCCCCCGAGATCCCAATGAGTGCCATTCTTTGGATTCTGCTCATGGCTACCCTGTTAGTCCCGATCTCCAACGCATGCCACCACACCAGTGACCCGTAAGTAAGAACAGGTCTAACTACCGTGATGTACAGCCAGTGCACTATTCTCGGGTTAAGGCCCCAGGTTTTCCCTACCATTTTCTGACAAGCGTAGTAAGCATTCGATGCCTTCTTGATCCTGTCGTCAATCGTGAGTTTCCAGTTCAACCTAGGATGGAGATAGATTCCCAAGTACTTCACACTAGGGGAGAGCGGGATGGTAACGCCATTCAAGCGTGGGAGCCTGAATTCTCGGTCTTTTTTCCTCGTAAAGAGGATAAGGTCGGTTTTCTCCGGATTGATGTTGAGACCGCAGTTACCAGCCCACCTGCTCAAAGATTTGAGCCCAACTTCTAGTAAATCGCTCAAGGTGTCCAGGAACTTACCTCTCACCATCAGAACGATATCATCCGCATAGGCAACAACCTTGACTCCGGTCAAAGATAGAGCCTGTAAAATTTCGTCAACTACTATGACTCACAGCAGTGGAGATAGCACCCCACCCTGTGGGGTTCCCCGGGTTGCTTTCATTCTGCTACATCCATCCCCCAGAGAGGAGTTGATAATTCTGCCCCCTAGCATCGACACAATCCAGCACGAAATGAATGAGTCCACACCCAGTCTATTCAATGCCTTCTCGAACGCACTCGTCTCCACATTATTGAAGGCACCCCCAATATCTAGAAACGCTGCTAGCGTATACTCTTTCACATTCAAAGATTCTTCAACCGTGTAGACGACCTCATGTAAGGCCGTTTCGACAGATTTTCCCTTCATATAGGCGTGCTGAGAAGCTGAGAAGCCTCTCGCGTCCAGAACACATCTGAGATAATAGTCCATCAGTCTCTCCATTGTTTTCAGTAAAAACGATGAGAGACTAATGGGTCTAAAGTCCTTGGCCAGGGTGTGGCTTGGCTTACCAGCCTTAGGAATGAAAATCACCCTGACTTCACGCCACATCTTCGGGACATACCCGAGAGTTAGACAACTTCTAAAGATCCTCACCAAGGAAGGACCAATAAGTGGCATGGTCTTTTGCAGCATAATGGGCACCAGACCGTCCACTCCCGGAGACTTAAAGGGAGAGAAGGACATAACCGCACACCTTACCCTTTCAAGAGAGATTGTCCGATTTACAATGTCTACGTCCGCCACAGGGAGATCTACTACCTGAGATGAGTTCCCAAGCTCCGAGATGCACCCCGGGAAGTGCGTCTCCATCAGTAGATCCAGACTTTCCTGACTTGATTCCGTCCAGTTTCCGTCATTCATCCTCAAGTACCCCGGTACACTGGGGTCCTTGGCGAGGATCCTACGCATTCTAGATGCTTCATTAATACATTCTATTTCCTCGCAGAGCTTTCTCCATGAACTTCGCTTGGCGAAGTTCAGCGACGATTTAAAGTCTTTTTGGCTGAGTCTGTATGCGTCCCAGTCCAAATCATTCTGAGTTCTTTTAGCTTTCTTGAAAAGCCTCCTCGCCTTTCCTCTCAGAGTTTCAAGATCCTTCGACCACCACTTCGGACCACCTTTCCCACCCCCATTTGAGAGCGGGCAGGCCGATCTAAAGGCAGTCATCAAGGCTTCCGAAATTATTCCCACCTCCCTATCAAGTAGTTCCGCACTGCTTAAGCTGATGCTTTCCTGCCTAAGGTTCATACCGACCACCCTTACGAAATCCTACCAGTTAGTTCTTTTGATGTTACGGAAGGAGTTACCCCTCACTACATCGCAAGATATCGGGAACATTATTATTCTATGATCAGAGAAGGATTCCATTCCCGAGACTGACCAGTTAATAATTAAGCTATTGTGTTGTAGTGGTATACAATCGTTTTATGCAGGATTATTATCAATAAGGTGTGTATTATCTCTTTTCTATAACATCTGATTGTAAGATAATTAGGAGGTTTAAAAAAATAGCTTTTATTCAATTGACCATGTTGTACCTTGGAATGGCATAAAATAGCAATCCTGCTACAAAACTAACGTGTTTTGACTGACAAAAGTGTTTTTTTTTTTTGCAGAAAATGCCTCGCAGTAAGAATGGGATTTGTAAGGCTCCCATCGATGCTAAAAATATGTTTTAATTTTCCATTCCATAAATTCAATGCTAAATAAATTACTTATGTACTACATAGTTAACCATTTTAACATATTTTATATTATTTATATTAACGAAACGTTGTACCTTGGAACAAATTTTTTTGAAATTTCAATTTTTTTTCTTTAAAATTTGGAATGATATTGTTCGCTGGAAAAAAAATGTATTATAAGTAAGTGGGTCATTCAAAATGTAGAGAGTCTAGTGATTCCATGGCTCCAGGCGATTTTTAAGGGTTGCCTAAAACTCAACTACGTGCCCGAGGCATGGAGGAACGCTTGAGTGGTTTTTATACCGAAAGCGGGTAAAAGTAGTCACGTTAATCCGAAGGATTACAGACCTATCAGCCTGACATCCTTTACTCTCAAGACATTGGAAAGGATACTAGATGGTTATATCAGGGACACCATAGATCCTAACCATCTTTCAAAGGCCCAACACGCGTACATCAAAGGAAAATCGGTGGACACGTTCACATTGGGAACTTTTTTGGATATAGATGGGGCTTTCAACAATGTTACTACAGAGGCAATTGTTGAGGCTCTGGGCTCTGCAAACGTCCACAGTACTATAAGTAAATGGATCGTGACACTGCTTAGAAGCAGGTCTATATCGTCGGAATGGGGTAGTGCTCGTTCCCACAAAATTACAAATAAAGGTACTCCACAAGGAGGGGTATTATCACCACTTTTGTGGATACTCACTTTAAATGGGGCACTGAAGGAACTTAACGACTCGGGGGTGGATTGTGTAGCCTATGCCGATGACGTGGTGATACTGGTATCAGGCAGGTACACAAGCACGCTGTCTGAACTTACAACGCGGGCTCTAAACAAGCTACTATACTGGTCGGGAACCAGAGGACTCAATGTTAACCCATCAAAAACAGAACTGGTTCTTTTTACTAGGAGAACTAAGTCTCAACAGTTTAAGCTGCCTAAGATCGGTAACACTGAGCTAACCCTAAAAGGCCATGCCAGATATCTAGGAGTAACCCTGGACAGCAAGCTGACATGGAAACTCAATACGGAAGAGCGGGTGGCTAAAGCAACCATCGCTTTCTACGCGTGCAAAAGAATGTTCGGTAGGAGGTGGGGTCTAGAGCCAAGGATCACTTACTGGATCTACACGACTGTTGTAAGGCCAATCCTATTATACGGTCTGCTAGTATGGTGGCCAATACTCGATAAAGTAACTTACAGGAAAAAGTTGGAAAAGGTACAGAGACAGGCTTGTCTGGGGATAACAGGCGCCCTTCGCACCACTTCTTCAGACTCTCTCAACGTACTCCTTTCTCTGCCACCAATTGACCTGTTCGCTAAATATGTGGTAGGCAAATGCGCCCTAAGACTCAGAGAGTCAAACCAGCTCAAAACATGTCCATACGGGCACAGTAACTTCAGCCTACCTCCAGCAGAGGCTACGGACTACGCAGATCCTAAGCTCTGGTTCGACAGGAAGTACGCCATAAACATACCAAGCAGGGAATACTGGGAGGCAAGAACCGGTGACTCTGCGGGGTCGATTAACATCTATACGGACGGTTCAAAGATGGAAGACGGAGTGGGCGCAGCCGTGCACTCTTTTGATCTTCCAACAAACTCTAGCTACAAACTGCCGAATAATTGCAGTATTTTCCAAGCGGAGGTACTGGCGATTCAGAAGGCGGCGGAGATAGCTCACAAATCGCGTATAAGGGATAAGGCAGTTTTTATCTATACGGATAGCCAAGCAGCCTTAATGGCTCTGAAATCCTGTACTATCAAATCTAAGGCGGTACTCAACTGTCGACACGCTTTACAGAAACTGTGCTCAAATAGGAAAGTGGAGCTCTGCTGGGTTCCAGGGCACAGTGGTTTCTTAGGTAATGAACTCGCCGACGGTCTTGCTAAAATAGGTGCAAACCTTGGGCAGGAAGCCGCGGTCTCGGTTCCACCGCCTCTTAACGTTATTTACAACTTCCTAGAGAGGAAGATGGTAAGCCGGTCCGAGGCCAGGTGGCAGGCTACGCCAACCTCCAGAACCACGAAGCAAATGTGGAACACTCACAACGAGAAAAGTACTAAACTCTTGTTAGCACTACCAAGGGCGCAATGCGCAACTTTAGTCGGTATTCTTACCGGCCATTGCCTGATTGGGGCGCACGCGTACAGATTGGGGCTAATCACTAACGATATTTGCAGGAACTGCAAACTTCCCGAGGAACGGGAAACACTAGAACACCTCCTGTACAGCTGCCCGGCTCTGGCTAGGAGACGGGTGAAGGCTCTAGGTGCACCGTCTTTCGCAAATCTTGGACAAGTCTCGCGTAGCAGCATGCAGAGCCTGCTAAACTTTGCTACGGCAACAGGGACATTTGATTTGAACGAGGAACTCTCAACACAGATCGATACGCAAGCGCACCTACCTTAGGCACATTGGGTCTCCTTTTTATGTGGTATCGCTATGGACCCTCGAGGGTCTATGCGAGGTTTTTAAGCCGCCACTGATACCTAACCTAACCTAAGTGGGTCATTGTTATCCCCTCAAATTTTCATCGCGTTACATGTAGTACATTTTGCATAAAAAAATAAAAAGTGATTTTCGTTCCAAGGTACAGCACTCTCCCCTACCTCTTAAAAAGACTTCTTATCAAAGATCTGCCATTCATAAAGATCCACGGTCTGTAAAGATTTGCGATTCTATCATCCATCTTCAATTTTCAATCTTCAAGCTTCATTCCTTAATCTGTAATCTTTAATCTTTTATCTTTAATCTTTAATCTTCTATATTTTTTATTTAATCTTTAATATTTAATATTTAATCTTTAATCTTTAATCCTTAATATTTAATCTTTAATCTTCCACCCACCATCTACCATCCGCCATCCTCTATCCTCCATCTTCTATCCTCTATCCATTTTCCATCCTCCATTTTCCATCTTTCATCCTCCTTCCTCCATACTTCGTACTCCATCTTTCGTCCTACATCTTCAATCTTAATCTTTCATCTTTCATTTTTCATCTTTCATCTTCATCCTCCATCCTCAATCCTTCATCCCTAATCCTCAATCCCCAATCTTCAAACCTCTATTTTCCATGCTCCATCCTCAATCCTCAATCCTCAATCCTCAATCCTCCATCCTACCACAAAGATCCGTAAAGATCTGTTGAGCCGTCAAGATCCGTGAACCGTAAAGATCCGTGAAGAAGATCTGGCTCAGTTGGATCTTCTGCTTGAGCCGGTTCATTCAGCCGGCTCAGATCTGAGTTACCCATCTCTAGTCCGAAGTTTAGCACTGAACCAGTACTGAAAAATTTCGATTGTTCCAAGTGAAAATCTCGAATCTGTTACCACTTCCTCCCAACCAAACATTAAATTGAACCATCTCGTTACGGTTGTTCGACCAGAGGGCGGGCGGGCGGGGAGGGGGGGGCAATTTCGGGTTGGAATTCACCAACGACTTCATCAAGCACGTGAACATTCCTGGACACGTGATTTTCGTGATAATTAAATCCAAAGACGAACATAATTCACTGAGCAAACATTTCGTGTCCAGTACACGATTCGCTCTCATCCCTTATGGCACTGAGGGGGTGTGGCGTTGGATGGGAGGGGAGAGGTGAGGTCCCGTACGTGCCATGTCCACAGGATGTGGTTGTACAGCACCGAACGCAAAGGATTACGATGCGAAAAAAGAGCGCTTAATCGGTTTTTCGATAATCCCATTTTTATCCAGTCCCAAAACTTCCCGTCCCCACCCACCCCACTCAACTCGACCCCGATTCTCGCGCGACCAGCCGAAATAAATCCCGGAAAATTGAAGAAAACTTAATAATAGAACGCATCCTGCTTACTATCCGTCGGCCTTGTCCTTGTCCGGGGACGCGCACAGGACTCTCTCTCTCTGGCCACCGTTCCTTTATTGTCTCGCACTCGGGACTAATATTCTTCGCAGACATCTTGCGACTAATTTATGGCCAATACCTGGTGATAGTTTCGTGCGGCGTGGGGTGTGGGCGTGGAGGGGGTGGAAGGATATTTCGCGTGAACATTAGCCCAAGATTAATGGCTGTTATCGCCCAATATATCAATTAGGACGATAGCGTTAACGACGCACATATCACGGTTATTGGAACCGTCATCTCCTTCTCGAGACATTAATTTTCCTTCTTAAGATTATGATGAGTTATCTGCAGTTCGTGTGAGGGGGGGAGGGTGGATGGGGCCGGAAAGGAAAGCTTAAAACAAGAAGATATTCTACAGTAGCCGACTGTATTAAGAGCTCGAGATGGGTGGTGCGTAGCGATGAGCATAAGATTAAGAGTGTACTAAGGTCGGGAATGAGGGGGGGTGGGGGTGGGGGGGGGGGGGGGGTTGGTGCAGCAAAGCATGTTATTGAAAGCTATCATTCACCTGAACAGGCATTTTTATTGTTGGGGATAGGATATTAAGGCGACAATGTGTGCGGTTAATTGTACCATCGGTACTTGTCCGGAACTCCAGCAGAATTCATCGTTCGACTGAATTTCGAGAGCATAGAGTTCATTAAATAGTCATGCAGCCCGAATAAAAACCAGGTCTTATTTTTCGATAATTTAATCCTGTTTTTTTTTTCAACTTTTTACTTTCGAAATTTCGGGCAATCGATAGAAAGGCGCTAAAGTTTCGCAACTTGGGCGAACTTTTGCGAAATTCGCAATTTAAGAGTCTCTTGTCTTGAATTTTTTTGGATTGAATTTCCAAGAATAAAATTCGGCACCCCACACAGCAGAAAATAATCCGGTGTGAATGCGTTTAAATTTAATATACTTTTGGTGTTATTTTATGAAAAATATAATACCCAACCCCTGGATAAAAATTTTAAAATACCATAGTTAATACAATTCAATGAAAACTTTTTTTTCCGACTTATTTATAACACTTTCCGGTCATTTTTCATCGGTCATCGGTCATACGGAAGGTGTGGAAAGTTAACACCGGACGGATAAAAATTTTAAGGGATGTATCGTATTATGTTCTAGTTTCCGTATAATTTGAACGTCGAAATCGAATATCCTGGGAATCACATTCGTAATGTTCGGATTCTCTTCAGTCATTCCGCACGTGAACTACGGTAAGATGTCAATTATAATGCTCAGTGTAATATACAAAAAAATCTGCCAATGGTCTGGGCGAAACTTTATTATTTTTCGGGTCAAAGTTCGGAAGCGGTCAAAGTCGGAGTTATCAGTTGTTCCGAAATTATGAGGTTTCTTGGAAAGTTACTTTTGTTCTTAAAATTAAAATATTTAAAATAGAGATTTTTAACCGATTAAACATTGAAAAAGCCCGTGTAGACTATTCGAATTTCGGTACACTAAAAGCCCTTAGAAGTAAAAACGAATTTGCTGCCTTATCAGACTTAAGAGATATGATGAATTGTTAAAACATATACAAAGCCATTACTTTCACTTGGGGTTTGAATTTCGAAAAACTTGTGAAACAGGTTTTTAGACGATTTCATAAGAAGCAACTTGATATCTCATGAGACACGAGGGATCTTGTAAGATTTGTGAAAACGTAAGCAAACCCTTCACACCCCCTTGGTTTTTGAAATTCGAAAAATCGTGAAATTGGTTTTTAGGTCATTACATCAAATGCCGTAATAACCAATTTTATATCTCATCAGAACTAAGGGATGGCAAAAATTGTGAAAACATATGCAAACCCTTGGGGGTTGAATGTACACTGAGAGAAATGCAATCGTTTATTTTAAAAATCTTTAATTTTGAAAATAGTATTCTGCATGTTTCACTGTATAATATTTGAATGAAAAATTTTGCACTATAAATCAAAAATAAAATCTTTCATTCAAAAGCGGTGATCGAAATGTGTAAATATTGTTACGTGTAAGCCTGGCCACCGCGCAACTCGATCGATTACGAGTAGGAAACAGCAACAACCGAATACCTAAGCTGCAAAGTAACCCAATCAAAAGCCTAGTTGAGAGTAAATAAGGAGAGCGGAGCAACACGATTATACCCCACTTCTTATCGAATGCGCTCGAACGTACTGGAACAGCGTTGAAGATCAAATGGAATGCTCTCAAGCCTTCCAGTACCGTTTACACACACCACTGAACGAAGATCGAAATCGAAAGCTCTAAAGCTTTCGAGAAGATTCCACACTGAACGAACATTCAAGTACATCCTAGACTGCAACCGGCTAGTATATAAGCAGGTGAAGCTTTCAGCGAAGAGATAGTAATTTTTATTACGTCGACTGTGACAGCCAGCGTGTATACGCCACCGTATTGGTAGAGAGCGAAAGTGATCGAGTCAAGCGATATATGGTATAAGCGGGCGGTACTGTCATACAGTGCGAATTATTGTGCGAATATAATTCTGTGAATTAAAAGTGCGAATTAATAAATTATCACTTATTTTTATTTTAACCGAATTGTGTTTTAATTGAAATCCCGGCGAACCCCTAGCTCGCAACAATATGATCATTGTTGAAAAATATGTTTGAATGAAATATTCCTTTATCTTTGAGCCAAACAAAGTTTTTTATTCCTACAAATATCATAAGTTTTAATTGAACAAAACTATACGTTCGATATGCACAAATTATGTTTGAACAAATTTTAAACGTCTAAGCCGGTGTTTCGAGTATCTAATATTTGTTTTAAAAATCTAAGCGCTGTGATCAAAAATTCTAACGCTTTCATTCAAACATAAAATATTTTATTCTGAGCATGAATATTCTTGCTCTAATGGTCTTCGCCCAAATAGTGATATGTTCTTCATATTCATTTTATGCAAACCATTGCGAGTGGTGTAAGTTAAGTGATTTACGTAGTTTCTTGTTTTGCGCAGTAGTGCAGTGTGTTGTGACATCTCCATGAGCTCAGTCTGTAAGTGACCATCGATCAATAAAGTACTCTTTATTAATAACAAGTCTATGACTATTAAACACAACATGGTGTCAGATGTGGGGTAATAACCAGAAGTCATACAAACTAAAAAATATAGAGTTGGGAAACAAGTGGTCGTCAGAAGAAGAGTATGAGTCGTCGTCAGAAGAAGAGAAGGAATCGCGCGAGTATTTCATTGGTACTTTGCGTAGTGAAAGTAATGAAAAAGAGGCAATGATTTGGTATGTAAACATATTAATAAATAATATAAATGTGAGTTGTCAAATTGACACTGGAGCTCAAGCAAACGTCATTTCTCTAAATCAATTTAAAGATCTTAAATTGAATAAAAAAACTATACGGCCATCTCGTGCTTTTTTGAAAACGTTCAGCGGAGAGAGATTGGATCATCTGGGAACATGTACAGTCAACTGTCAAATTAAAAATAAACCTATAAGTTTAGAATTTTTTATACTAAAAACGAACTGTCAAGCAACAATTGGGCTGCCTTCTAGTATTAAGTGTAATCTTGTGCAAAAACTTGATGAAAATTGTAATAATAACTTGAATGCGAATGCGATATGTCAAAATAACATTGAAAATGAAATTTTGTATAATTTTAGAGATCTTTTTGAAGGTTTGGGCTGTCTTAAAAGTGAATGTAACCTCCAAATTAAACGAGATTCACTACCGGTTGTTGATTGTCCTCGTCGGATACCTTTTAGTTTACGTAAACCTTTAAAAGAGGAACTTAGTCGAATGCAGAGTATCGGTGTCATATGTAAAGTCGAAGAACCAACCGAATGGGTAAATTCAATAGTCATAGTAAAAAAACCAAATGGTAAGTTGCGCATATGTCTTGATCCTCAAAATCTTAACAAAGTAATATTAAGATCGTACTATCAATTTCCGACGCTAGACGAATGTAAGGCACAATTAGCCAACGCAGCACTCTTTACAACTCTTGATGCTAACTCAGGGTTCTGGATGATACCTCTTAATGAACAATCATCCAAATTATGTACGTTCATTACACCTTACGGTAGATATAGATTTCTACGTTTACCTTTCGGCATAAATGCCGCACCAGAGATCTTTCACTCAGAAATGGTAAATAATTTTTCCGATATTCCAGGTGTCATAATATATATAGATGATTTTCTCATATTCGGTTCATCAAAAGAGGAACATGATAAAAGACTTTATCAAGTTCTAGAAAGAGCAAAATCAATTGGTCTCAAATTTAACAAAGCCAAATCAGTTTTCAGTCAGACTCAATTAAAATTTTTAGGTCATATCTTCAGTTCTGAACGTATTCGTCCGGACTACAGAAAAGTCAAAGCCATCTGTGAATTGCCTAGACCAACTTGTGTGCAAGACTTGCAACGTTTCCTTGGCATGGTCAATTATCTAAGATCCTTCGTTAAAGACATGTCTGTCGAAAATCAACATTTAAGACAATTACTAAAGAAAGAAACTCTTTGGCAATGGCTTGAGGTGCATGAAAAGGAGTTCATAAAGTTAAAAAAATTGCTTTCAGGTGCACCAATATTGTCATATTACGATACAAACAAACCACTAACTCTATCCGTTGATGCTTCAAAGAAGGCATTAGGAGCCGTCATTCTTCATGATAATAGTCCAATAGCATTTGCGTCCGCCATTCTTACCAATAGTCAGGAAAATTACGCACAAATTCAAAAAGAACTTTTTGCAATACTTTTTGGATGCGATAAGTTCCATCAATTTATTTATGGAAAAAAGGTGATGGTAGAAACTGACCATAAACCACTGGTCACTCTTTTTAATAAGCCACTACACAAAATTCCTGCTAGTCTACAGCGCTTTATGATTCGGTTACAGGCATATGATCTAAAAGTCATATATAAGCCAGGCAAATACATGTTCGTGGCTGATACGCTCTCCAGAGCCCCTTTGTCAGAAGAAACCTGTACTAAGTACGATGAAGACATAAGTCTTCAATGTAATCTTCTCAAAACTCAAATTGCATCGTCGATTTCTGATCAAAAGCTAGAACAAATTAGGTCTGCGACATTTGCCGATGTTGCTCTACAGAAGCTCAAAAAATACTACCAAATAGGTTGGCCAACTCATAAAAAGGCTGTAGATAAAGAAGTCATGTGTTACTTCAATATTCGTGAAGATATCCACGTTGTCGACGAAATCGTCTTCAGAGATAACCGCATAGTAATACCAACTTCTATGCGTCCAGAAATCTTAAAATTAATCCATGAAGGACATATGGGAATAACACGTTGCCAAAATCTGGCAAAAGCTGTTATTTACTGGCCAAATATCAATAACGATATCTTTAATATTGTCTCTAATTGTGAAACGTGTTTACGATATCGTCCAAATAATATAAAAGATACGTTACATACACATGAAATTGAATCGATACCTTGGTATAAAGTAGCTGTGGATTTATTTGAACTCGACAAAAAGATTTATCTTTTAGTAGTGGATTACTTTTCGAAATATATAGAAATTGCAATACTTAATACTGCCTATACAGCAAATTTAGTAATTACGCAGCTTCTTATGTCGAGGAATCTCAAAACAAAAATTCCTACTTTTAAAGAACATTTAAAACCTTCTGTTGTTGACTATAAAAAGCATGAGGAAATTTCAGAAAAGAATCAAAATAAAATAAAAAATTATTATGACAGAAACGCGAAACCGTCACAATCTTACAAACCTGGTCAGAAAATTTTATACAAAAAGAATCCATCTTCACTTTGGTTACCAGGAACAGTCATTAAAAAAAGAACCTAGGTCCTTTGTTATTCAGGAAAGTTCGGGACAATTATATAGAAGAAATAGGGAACACTTACTAAAAATGCCAAACAATCTTAATTTATCAAACAACATCGAAACAAATGCAAGAACTGAAATTGTGAAAGGAAAGGTGCTCGGAGCGACAGACATCAACGATTCTGGTGGTATTTCTCATATAAACAATAATAACAATAAACAAATTTCGCGCTACGGAAGGGAAATTAAACCACCTGAAAGATTCACTTCGTCGACTTACGTTTGAAATACCTTTTAAGATGGAAACCAAACTATACAATTAAAACTACAATGTTAATGAATTTTATATTAGATATATAAGATAAACTATACAATTAAAAACTACAATGTTAATGAATTTTATACTATATTAGATAAACTATATATTTTAGCTATGTACACCAACTGAATTAAACGGTGTTAATGAATTTTGTAATAAATTATACTTTAAGGAACAATATGTAACACATGCATAATTTTAGTAGTGGATTACTTAATAAAGGGAGATGTTGTGACATCTCCATGAGCTCAGTCTGTAAGTGACCATCGATCAATAAAGTACTCTTTATTAATAACAAGTCTATGACTATTAAACACAACGACTTATAAGGGAAAATGAACAGGAAATAGTACCATAATTGTTTTGAACGACAATGATAGAAAGTTATTGGACTTACTGTCATCGTGGAATCTGGAAGCAGTTTTCAGAAGTTTCAGTTCAAATCTACGAGTTTTGTATATCTCAACAAATAATTTTATGAAGGTGTAGAATTCGATCGATTGAGGTATTTGGATCGAGGAGACATAAAAAAAATATTTGGAGATTTCTCCTTTTTGGGTATCGCAGCAAAGTTCACAAAGAAATTACGAGAGTGGAGAAAAGAAAACGTAAGTTTTATAAAAAATCTGCCAATGGTCTGGGCGAAACTTTATTATTTTTCGGGTCAAAGTTCGGGAGCGTTCAAAGTCGGAGTGTATCATGAGTTGCTTCGAAATTATTAGATTTCTTGAAAAATTATTTTTGTTCTTAATATAAAAATATTTAAAATAGAGATTTTTAGCCGATTAAACATTGAAAAAGTCCGTGTAGACTATTCGAATTTCAGTACATTATGTACACTAAAAGCCCATAGAAGCAAAAACGAATTTGATGCCTTATCAGAATTAAGAGATATGACGAATTGTTAAAACGTATACAAACCCATTACTTCCACTTGGGGTTTGAATTTCGAAAAAAATTGTGAAACACGTTTTTAGACGATTTCATAACAAGCAACTTGATATCTCATGAGACATGACGGATTTTGAAAAATTTGTGAAAACGTAAGAAAACCCTTCACATCGCCTTGGTTCTGGAAATTCGAAAAAACGTGAATTGGTTGGCCGTAATAATCAATTTTATATCTCATCAGAACTAAGAATGGCAAAAATTGTGAAAACATATACAAACCCTTGGGGGTTGAATATCGACAAATTGAGAAATGGGTTTGTAGGCGATTATATAAAAAGTCTGTGGAAATGAAAAGCGATCTAATATCTCATCGAACCTAAGAAATATGTCGAAACTTTGAAAAGCATACAACCCCCTTATACCCATTAGGATTGAATATCTAAAATACTAAAATTGACTTTTTGGCTTTTTTATATAGGAAACCTTAGGAAGTAAAAATGAATTCGATATATCATCAGATATGCAACCTCCTTACACTCACTTGAGGGTTGAATATCCAAAAATCCTGAAAGGAGTTAATAAATAAATATGAAGACAGCACGAGAAAGTAGGAACCAATTCAATTTCTTATCACTTCTAAAGGAAATGACGGAACTCGTGAAAACGTGTTCAACCCGTTTATACCCTCTTAGGGGCTGAAAAAGGAAAAAACTTAAAAACAAGTTTTAGGCGATTATTACGCAAGCACGTGAAAGTGAAAAGATATTCGATATCTGATAAGACGTGAGGATATAGTAGAATTCGTAAAAAAGTTTACAACCCCCATCGCACCCCCTTAGGGGTCGAATTTAAAAAAATCCTGAAAACACTTTCTAGGTATTTATATGAAGAAACCGTAGAATAAAAATGAATTCAATATTTGGGAAGATCTTATAGATATGACGAAAACCGTGAAAATATATGCATTCCATTTTCACTGATCATTTATTTTGCACCCCCCTCTGAACGCCAATGGAAATTTGAAATTTTTTTTTATTTAAATTAGTTTTCTAGTTGATTTACATAAACGTACCGAGTTTCAACTTTGTAGCATAAGCCGTTCTATAGATAGCAAAAACACCCCCCACCCCCATACCATACTACCCCTATAAAAAATTATATTTTTCCAAGATGCTACTAATATAGCTCTATCCAAATACCAAGTTTCAGCTTTATATCATTATAGGTTGTCGAGATATTAAAATCGGAACTTTTTCCTTTTCACCCTCCCCCACCCTCACCCTCTACACCCACACTTACGAAATTTTGTTTTCTGCTAGGGGTCTATTAGGCCTACTTCTGGTAAAAATTTTAAGCTTTTATCTTACACCGTTCTTGAGATATGAGAAGTGATTTTTTAGAAAAATTCTTATCCCCTCCACTTTCATGCTCCACCGCCCCCTTGAAAAATTTTGCTTTCAGCAAACTTCATTTGTCAACCTTTATACACAAACCAAATTTTATTTGTCTAGTGCAATTGGTTCGTGAGATATCGTAATCTAAAGTTTTTTACCCCCCACTCCCGTACGCCACTGCCCCCACTCCAATTTTTGTTTCCGATCCATTCTCCTAGTATATCTACAGATATTCATTAAGTTTCAATTTTGTGACATTAACCGTTTAGGAGATATGGATTTTAGAATGTGTCGATCTCACCTATTTTGCGTTTCGGACGCATTATTTTTCCTCCCACTCCCAAACCCCTTCACCTATATCGGCAATTTTTTTGCAAATGGGTCCACTACCAAAGCTCTATATAAATTCCAAATTTCAGTCTCCTAGCATAAGCGGTTGCTGAGATCTAGAAACAAAAATTTTTCGCCTAAAACGCTTCCCCCTCCTCCCCCCTCACACCCCCACCCCTCCAAATTTGGTCACTTTAGGGGGCCTACCTACTCTACCCAGGAAAAAAAATTCAACTATATAGCTTGTAGGGTTTGGGTGCTACGAGCCTTCAAACAATTTTGCGTACACCGGTAGACGTACGGCGTACGGCGTACGGCGTACGGCGTACGGCGTACGGCGTACGGCGTACGGCGGACAGACGGACTGAAATTTTTTTTTGCTTTTTTCGTGTCTACTCGTCATGAAACGTGAAAAAAAAAATTTTGAGGGTAGCAAATTTTTTTTTTTTAAAAATCGATAACAATACTGTATTATTGAAATAATAAAGTAAAATTATTCTTATTTATTTGTTTAGATTTGTTAAAACATCTATGTAAAATTTATGTATTTGCTGGTATAGTATAATAATGATGGGAGCACGTTGTCGATTAATACATCTGTATCTATGTGGAAGTTCGTCCTTAAGTTCAGCAAGCAGTAGTTTAGGGTAAGACGTGAGTATTGATAAAATAATGAATGCTTTAACGTGCGACACAAACAAAAAAAAATGGCAAGGAAAATAACCAGATAATAATATATAAACTTAATTAATAATTAATGCAAATTAATTAATTAATGCAAAATGTACTTCCGAAAGCCGATTCCATATTAGGCGATAATTTTCAATTTTTACTTTATTATTTTAATAATACAGTATTGTTATCGATTTTTAAAAAAAAAAAAATTTGCAATCCTCAACATATTTTTTCACGTTTCATGACTAGTAGACACGAAAAAAGCAAAAAAAAATTTCAGTCCGTCTGTCCGCCGTACGCCGTACGTCTACCGGTGTACGCAAAATCGTTTGAAGGGTCGTAGCTCCCAAACCCTTGGAGCTATTAAATTGAAATTTTTTTTATGAATAGACTGGGTAGGCCCCTTGAAGTGACCAGATTCGGATGGGTGGGGGTATGAGGGGTGAGGAGGGGGAAACGTTTTAGACGGAAAATTTTGGTTTCTAGATCTCAGCAACCGCTTATGCTAGGAGGCTGAAATTTGGAATTGATATAGAGCTTCGATAGTAGACCCATTTGCAAAAAAATTGCCGATATAGGTGAAGGGGTTTGGGAGTGGGGGGAAAAATAATGCGTCCGAAACGCAAAAAAACCGAGATTGAGACTTTCTAAAATCCATGTCTCCTAAACGGTTAATGTCACGAAATTAAAACTTAATGAATATCTGTAGGTATACTAGGAGAATAGATCGGAAATAAATTTTTGAGTGGGGGCAGTGGCGTACGGCAGTGGGGGGTAAAAAACTTTAGATTACGATATATCACGAACCGGTTACACTAGACAAATAAAATTTTGTTTGTGTATAAAAGTTGACAAATGAAGTCTGCTGAAAGCAAAATTTTTTAAGTGGGCGGTGGAGCATGTCAATGGAGGGGATGCGAATTTTTCTAAAAAATCACATCTCATATCTCAAGAACAGTATAAAAATAGATGCTTAAAATTTTTACCAGAAGTAGGCCATAGAGAGCCCTAGCAGGAAACAAAATTTTGGAAGTGTGGGTGTAGAGGGCGAGAGTGGGGGTGGGTGAAAAGGAAAAAGTTCCAATTTTTATATCTGAAGAACCGATAATGATATATAACTGAAACTTTGTATTTAGATAGATCTATATTAGTAGCATGTTGGAAAAAATATAATTTTTTATAGGGGTAGTATGGTACGGGGGTGGGGGGTGTTTTTCCTATCTATAGAACGGCTTATGCTAGAAAGTTGAAACTGGACATGTGTATGTGAATCAACTAGAAAACTAATTTAGTTAAAAAAAAATTTTAAATATCCATTGGCGTTCGGAGGGGGGGGGCAAAAAAAAATGATCAGTGAAAATGGAATGCATATATTTTCACGATTTTCGTCATATCTATTAGGTTTTCCCAAAATATTGAATTCATTTTTATTGTACGACTTCTTCATATAAATACCTAGAAAGTGTTTTCAGGATTTTTTAAAATTCGACCCCTAAGGGGGTGCAAAGGAGGTTGTAAACTTTTTCACGAATTCTACTATATCCCCACGTCTTATCAGATATCGAATATCTTTTCACTTTCACGTGCTTGCGTAATAATCGCCTAAAACTCGTTTTTAAGTTTTTTTCTTTTTCAGCCCCTAAGAGGGTATAAACGGGTTGAACACGTTTTCACGAACTCCGTCATTTCTTTTAGAAGTGATAAGAAATTGAATTGGTTTTTACTTTCCCGTGTTGTCTTCATATTTATCTATTAACTCCTTTCAGGATTTTTAGATATTCAACCACCAAGTGGGTGTAAGGAGGTTGCATATGTTTTCACAGATTCCTACATATTGCTAAGATCTGATGATATATCGAATTCATTTTTACTTCCTAAGGTTTCCCATATAAGAATCAAAAAGTTAATTTCAGTATTTTTAGATATTCAATCCTAAGGGGTGTAAGGGGGTTGTATGCATTTCAAAGGTTCGACATATTTCTTAGGTTTGATGAGATATTAGATCGCTTTTCATTTCCAGAAACTTTTTATATAATCGCCTACAAATCCATTTCTCAATTTTTCGATATTCAGCCCCAAGGGTTTGCATATGTTTTCACAAATTTTGCCATCCCTTAGTTCTGATGAGATATCAAATTGGTTATTACGGCATTTGATGTAATGACCTAAAAACTAATTTCTCGATTTTTCGAATTTCAAGAACCAAGGGGGTGTGAAGAGTTTGCATACGTTTTCACAAATTTTTCAAGATCCCTCGTGTCTCATGAGATATCAAGTGGCTTCTTATGAAATCGTCTAAAAACCTGTTTCACAATTTTTTCGAAATTCTAACCCCAAGTGGAAGTAATGGCTTTGTATAAGTTTTAACAATTCGTCACATCTCTTAAGTCTGATAAGGTAGCAAATTCGTGTTTACTTCTGTGGGCTTTAAAATTCGAATAGTCTACACGGGCTTTTCCAATGTTTTATCGGCTAAAAATCTCTATTTTAAATATTTTTATTTTAAGAACAAAATTAACTTTCCAAGAAACTTCATAATCTGATGATATGCTCCGACTTTGACCGCTCCCGAACTTTGACCCGAAAAATAATAAAGTTTCGCCCAGACCATTGGCAGATTTTTTATTACTTTTCGAATATACGAAAGATATCTCTATGTAACTTCGGTTTAATTGCTTGCATTTTTTATTGTACATTTGAAAATCCTCACGGATAATATTATTGCTGTATTTCTAGGTTAAATTTTATTGTTTATTGGTGTTAATTAATTTCGAATCATAAGATAATTTTTTAGCACCGTTTCTATACAATACAAAACACCAAGCATTTATATCCGAAATGATAAATATAATACTAATCCGAAAGGATGGACCCGATTCGACACCGATTCGGAGTTAGATTCAGTCCGGATTTTTTTCTGTGCACCGGTATTCCAGCGGAACTATTTTCGCCTCCACCCCCAATACTAAAACATGCCTAAAAACTAAATTAACTACTGAACTTTATGGATTCAGTAGTGAACATCGATACAGCTTCAGTGTAACGAAATTCAGTACTGCCTGTATGCCGTACTGATAGCAAATTTCATAAAAGTAAAAAAAAAATGTGGATATCTATGACAGGCTTCTTTTTAGTTGCCTATGGCAGGCTTCTTTTTAGTAGGTTATTTTTGTTTTGTAGCTCAATCTTGTCTTAACTTGTGATAAACGCGAATATCATTCAGTCCTGCAGCTGTACTGATGATTTCTCAACCAAAAAAAAAAGCAATCACTCGCCAAAGTTTGAATCTCGTTTGATCGGTTCTTTCGAACTGAATTCATGTTCAATTCAGATTTTCAGTACTACAAGGTCAGTACCGAAAAAAACGGAATTTCTCGAAGTTGTTAATCTAACCCGCTCACAAACTCCCCGAAAGATTGTCGTTTGGAATCTCCCTCCTGACAACTGTTCGTATATCTCTGGGAGTTGCACGTTTTATCCGCAAAAAAAACGGGTGGTGGGGGGGTGGGGGGTTGAAAATTCTTTAGAAACGTGCGTCCTTCCTGTTCCTTAGTTTCATGTGTTTCAAGGCAACTTGATTCCACTGCACTCTAAAAAAAAAAAAAACTAACCCAACACCGGCAAGGGTAGAAGTTGCGCGACAAAAAATTTTTTGCGAAAAACAACAAGCAAAAAAAAGGGAAGAAACAGCAGCCCTTCACTTTAATCTTGGCATGGCAAAAATAAAAACCCGAAGAAAGGGGACGGGGTGTGTCGGACTCATTTTAAACGATTTGGATACGTTACCATAAAGTGTACCTTGCAAAAATGATAAAAAATAGGAAAAAAAAAATTAATGAAAATCGAATCCTTTACGTGTCTAAGATCCATAAAATTTGAATAAAAAAGAAAACAAACAGAACCGAACGGATATCAATTCCGCATGTCCCAGGGGCCGAGGGCCGAGGGAAGCGGGTGTATACGAAAAATGAATCGAGCGAACGGAAATTAAAATTAAAGTTGCCGTCGTGAGTAGAACAAAAGGAGAGAAACGGTGGCAACTGTGGCTTAGTTTCAATCTGAAAAAAAACATTTCTTTGGAAAATACCTTAAAAGACATTTTCACCTCCACCCCCTACGTCAAGGGAAAAAATAATAAAAAATAAAAGAGGCCCTGGTAGCGAGCGCCCAGCTCCACCCTCTTTTGGTCGCACCACAGCCGCCTTCTCACAACCCTACGTCAAGGGAAAAAAAAAATAATAAAGAGGCCCTGGTAGCGAGTGCCTCCCTCCATGGGCGCCCATATGGGTGGTTGCCCCCTCCGCCCCCCCCCCTGAATTTGACCATCGTTAAAAGTTGAGAAAATTACATTTTGTGAACCAAATGTTGTAGCATCTATTTGTGCCATTCACTGTAAAACGCTTGATCACTCTTCACCCTTTCAAGCCTCGACTTTCTTCAGTTCTTAGTAATGACACTAAAATTAAACTCAAATCAAGGTATAATTATAGATAATTAGCCGTTTTGCGGAATTGACCTTAGCCGTACACTGAGAGAAAAATCTGCGACATTTTACGAAAAAAATATTCCTAACTTTACGATAGGCTGATTTTCGTAGTATTTACGAATATTTCGTAGATAGTACTAGTAAGATTCGTAAATATCACGAAATATTTCGTAAATATGAAGCAAAAAAACAAAACGATCGCATTGATTTGGTTTCATGTTCCGCATTTTCGATCAGTGTTTTGTCCAATACAGTTCAGCATTCATTTCGTGATTATTTAAATTTTCGGAGTAATTGTGATTAGTTATTAGGTTTTTTTTGAGCCTCAATTTACTTGGTAAGTGATTTTTATTATTTTATTTTTATTTTTAAGAAACTAAAAAACTGATTTGATCGAATTTGGCTTTATTTCAACCATGTTACATCTCCCTGAAGACACGATCAAATGGGCCATAAGCTCTTTTGCTCCCTTCAAATCACCGGGACCAGACGGCATTAGGCCAATCATGCTGCAGAGAGCCTCCGGGTCAATCCTCGGCTGGCTGAGTACGATTTTCAGGAGCTGCTTACGGGCAGGGTATATTCCACGGGCCTGGCGAGAGGCACGTGTAGTTTTCATTCCCAAGGCGGGAAGACCCAGTCACACGACAACGAAGGACTTTCGACCTATCAGTCTATCGTCATTCGTTCTTAAGGTGCTGGAGAGGCTAAAGCCCGAAACACAATGCTCCCGTTCCGTTCCATTCCGTCACGACAAGTGAGGTTATGTGATCCGTAAAAGTTGAATTTTGGTCAACTTTTCCGATCCGTTCCGTTACGACCATTGTGTGCATTTACATGGTCAACCCATAAGGTCTACTTTGACAGCTGAACGGAACGGAACGGAACGGGAGCATTGTGTTTCGGGCTTTATAGAAACATACATTCGGAGATTATGCGATAACAGGCTGCTGTTTAACGCTCAGCACGCGTACATCAGAGGGAAATCTGTAGACACAGCCCTACATGAAGTAGTGGGGTCTATAGAGTTTAGTTTGGAAAGTAAGGAATTCATGCTGGCGGCATTTCTTGACGTTGAGGGGGATTTCAACAACGTAACAGTGGAAGTAATTAGGGAGGCTTTAAATGGCATAGGCTTAGAGGAGGGACTGACGGGCTGGCCTTGCTGGAAACCAGGATTGTGAGTTCGGAGAGGGGGCAAGGAAAGGTAACAAGGGAAGCCTCGAGGGGTACTCCACAGGGTGGGGTGATATCGCCCCTTCTGTGGCTCCTTGTAGTGAACGAGGTTCTGATGGAAATCGAAAGGAAAGGAATCAAGGTTGTGGCCTACGCGGATGACATAGTCATACTAGTTCAGGGAAAATTTTTGGATACTATCACTGACATCTTGGAGTCGGAACTCCGTACACTGAGCAGGTGGGCCAAAAGATGTGGCTTGGGGGTTAACGCCTCAAAAACTGAGTTGGTTTTATTTACTAGGAAGCACAAGATCCCGGAATTCAGGCTGCCAAGGCTTGAAGGGGTCGAGCTGCAACTCTCGGAAAAAGCGAAATATCTGGGCCTGATCTTGGATAGGAAGCTGAATTGGAAAGAAAATGTTGGAGAGCGTATTAAAAAGGCAAACAACGCGCTTTTTGCGTGTAGACAGGCCGTTGGAAAGAGCTGGGGTTTGAAACCGAATATGGTACATTGGCTGTATACGGCGGTTGCAAGACCCATTCTGACGTACGGGGCACTGGTATGGTGGAAAGCCACAGACAAAAAGTATATCCAAAGGGAACTGAGCGGAGTGCAGCGGAGTTCTTGTGTAATGATCACAGGGGCCCTGCGCACAACGCCAACAGCAGCACTGGAAGTCTGCATGCACCTTTTACCGCTTGATATTTTCATTAAGCAGGTTGCGTCAAACACAGCGGTAAAACTATTGAGCTGTTGTCTCTTTAGGGAGAGATCCATAGGACACAGCTCCATTCTTAGGGAATTTCTTGAGGGTCCGGTCAACTTCTGCACGGATTATATGATCCCGGTGAATGATTTTATATCATCGTTCAGGGTTGTATACCCAAGCAGAGCGGACTGGGAAAGCAACAGGGTAGTAAATGAGGGAGAACTCTCCGTGTATACGGACGGTTCCAAAATGGAATGCGGCACTGGCGCTGGAGTCTTCTCTGAGCAGTTGAGTGCGAGGGAGTCTTTTAAGCTGCCGGATGCTTGTAGTGTATTCCAAGCGGAGATTCTGGCAGTGCTTCAGGCAGGTAACATCATGTTGATGGAGGGGGTATCTGGTCGGGATATTTCACTTTACATTGACAGCCAGGCGGCTTTGAATGCATTGGAATCGGCGACTATTAAATCCCAGCTAGTAAAGCGCTGTCGAGAAGTGCTTAAGGCACTTTGTAGTCAGAATAGAGTACGACTATGCTGGGTACCAGGGCATAGTGACGTACCAGGCAACGAACAGGCCGATGAGCTGGCGAGACTAGGATCGGCGTCGGAAGGGATGGTAGAGGAGGTGGTTTATCCGCCATTAAACGGAATTAAAGCACGTATCAGGGATTGTGCAGCGGACGCAGTGAACTCTAGATGGGAGGCGCTAACGAGCTGCAGGACTTCTAGGGCACTCTGGCCAAGGTTGGACAGGCGAAAGACTAGGGAGATATTGACATGGAGTAGGGGAAGTCTGCGGCTACTTATCGGAATACTGACGGGGCACTGCCTGCTAGGGAAGCATGCTATGCGTATGGGGATCGCTGACTCTGACGTGTGCAGGTACTGCCTTGACCTATATGCTGAGGAGGACATCACCCACATTTTGTGTGAGTGTCAGGCGTTTGCAAGGAGGCGACTGAGGTGGCTGGGCAGTCTTTTCTTTGAGAATTTGAAAGACCTGAGGTCAATAGGGCATGATAAGCTAGTCAAGTTCGTTAGGGATCTGGGTTGTTTAGGGGATGTTTAGTGACCTACGAGGTTCTGAAGGGATCGCTATGGGCCCATTTGGTGCCTAGTGTGCGCGGTGGCGGAGCGCTTCGCCCCTTCTTAAAACTAAAACTAAAACTAGCCTTGCCCCCACCCGGAAAAAGTTGTATGGGCGCCGTTGGGCCCTGGTAGCGAGCGCCCCCCTCTTCTCTCTTTTGGTCGCACCACAGCCGCCTTCTCCCAACCCTACGTCAAGGAAAAAAAATAAAAATAATAATGAGGCCGTGATAGCGAGCGCCCACCTCCTCCCTTACTCCAAGCGAAAAATAAAACACCCTCCAGGTACGATCTGAGAACCGTCCACAGGACGGCGGACGTGAGCAAAGTAAAAATGGCACACAACCTTTCCGCCCCGTCAAACATTTCGTTGTAAATTCTTTACTCCCCCCTTCACCTGCTCAAACCATCTACTTCTCATCCTTGAAGAAATAATTTATCTTCACTAAAAACATTAAAAAAAAATTGCTTAAGGAGGAAGGGGGGAGCAAGGAAGCGCCACTGCCATAAACCCAGCCGAAAGGGATCTAGTTCGCATCCCAGACCTTTTCAGGGCACTACGCATTTGTCGAATCATTTCCGCTTCAAAAAGCCCACGTTTCCGGAACGTACCTGAAACCTTAAAATTTTTTTTCAATTCTTCTAAATTTTCCCAACTGTCGTCTTCAATCGTACGTAAAAATTGCTACAACATCCATCCCCCCCCCCCCTCCCCCTACCCGCTAACCCGTCCAACAAGTCATCATCCTTCGCAAGGTGTTCGAAAAAAAAAAAATTTAAATTTCCCGCGCAACTAAATGTCAGGAAAAAAAATTGACTTACCGGAAAATCACAAGAAACAACAAAAACAAAAAAGTTCAACACACTTTACAACGGACGGGTCGCGCCGCGACACTAACAACCCCCCCAACTTTTCGTGACGAACAAAAAACAAAAACAAAACCTGACCCCTGACCCGAACTCGCCGGTCCCGCCACCCCAAATCACCCCAAACGAAATTAACCGCGATCCCAACCATTCGCCAACGAAAAACCACGAAAATTTTTTTAAATCTTGACCACCTGCCCGCGATCGCGAAAAATGACATTCGACCTGCCGCCATTACGCGCTGGCCATGACAAGGCGCAATACTCCGGAAATTCCGTCGGAAAAATTTTGCAATTTCCCGGAAAAATGGTCGTACGTGCGCATCGGCTCTCGCACGATTTAACGAACACGCCGGTATACACATTTTCACCATTTCCCCGACGAATTAACCGGAAAATTCGTACCAAAACACGACAGAAAAACTTCACGCGCACGAATGACCTCTGACCTAGTGACTGACTGGTGGGTGCGCGCCATTGTTTCACTCTCCGCGCATCCGCCAGCCGGCCAGGACACTTGTTGCAGGAATCACGCGTCGAGCTTTTTTTGAATTTTTGTTGCGCAACATTTTTTCGGAACGGAACGGAACAAAAGGTGGAAAATTTGAATTTGAACGGTTTTTTTTTTTTGAAACTAATTTGCGGGGGTGAAATACGAAAATTTTGGTCGGATTGTTGGAAGGGAGGGGGGGGGAGCCGAGGGAGTGGAACATATTCCCTGATTTTCTTCAGGTTTTTTTTCCGACTTTTTCCAGGTTTTTTGTGTTTGTTTGAATTTAAAAAAAAAAGTTGGGAACGGTTTTTTCGCTCGTTTCAAATATTTTTTTTTCTTTTCAATGGCGCGACAGGTTTTTCTGCAATTTAAAAACAAAGAAAATCGGGAGCTGGTTTTTCTTTTGTTTTCAATGGCGCGACAGGTTGATTTTTTTCCGATCGAATTTTGCGCGATTTTTGCACGGTTTATGTGCGAATTTCTTTCGATGGAACGAAAATTCTGGACATATTTTTCGGGAGGGTTTCAACGCGAACGGGCAGACTTCGCAGAGCGCGCTCGGCGGGATTGGACAAAGTAATAAATTGAGAGGAAACAAAAAGAAAAACTCGTAGTTTTGCAAAGTGTTAAAAGAGGTTTTTTTGTTGGGAGGAGGAATTATCAACGCATTGGGGGATGGATGTAGCATAGAATGAAAGAAATCCGAGGGACCCCGCAGGGAGGGCTGGGAGTATTAACCCCGCTGGTATGGGTCATAGTGCGGTTGACGAAATTTTCCAGGCGGACGTCAAGGTGGTTGCCTACGCAGATGATGGTGAGAGGTAAGTTCCGCGACACCTTGATCGGTTTGCTAGAAGTTGGCCGCAAATCTGGTAACTGCGGACAAAACCGACCTTATCCTCTTCACGTGGAAAAAGACCGAGAATTCAGACCCGTCTGAATGGCGTTACAACCCCCCCCCCCCCACCTCTTCCGTAGTGTGACGATAGCTTCATCCTAGGTTGTACTGGAAACTCTCGATTAATGCCACGATCAAGAAGGCGTCAGAAGATGGGGCCTTAATCCGATGGGACCGTACATCACGGTAGTAAGACCTTTTCTTGGTGTGTCGGCATACGCTGGATGTCGGGACTAACAGGGACGCCATGAGCAGAATTGAAAGAATTGCACTCATTGGGACTACTGGGTGCTTCAGCCTCCCAGGGCTCTGGAGGTAATGCTCCACGTCGTCATCATCAATGGCGCGACAGCCCAAATCGGGCCAGGGCCTGCAGGATGGTTGGGCGGGTTTACGTGGTGGCCCGTCTGCCGAAAACAGGGCCCAATTAGCACAGGAAGCGCCGTTTTGATACCACAACTCGTTTAACCTGGTCGTTGAGGGCTGATAGTTTTACAGAGACCTGAGGCTTGAATGGATTATCATATCCATCCGGAGCTGTTCAAGAAGGTAATCAGTTCTCTTATCTTGTTTTTCGAGATCTCATCGAGGTTATTGAAGAAGGGTTTGCCTAGTGCGCGAAGTCTGGCTCTAGCTAGGGCGGGACACTCGCAAAGAAGGTGAATGCCAGTTTCCCTCTTATTTGCATTCCCACAACTGCGGCAATTGACGTTAAACGGAATACCCAGTCTGGCCGCGTGGTCACCGATCGGCCAGTGACCCGTGCTGACTGACGTGACTCTGGAGACGTCCACGCGGCTCCTGCTCAGGAGTTCGTCTGTTCTGCTCCGGCAGTAGGATGGCCATATCTTCCTAGATATAACGCAGTTGGTCAGTCCTCTCCATCTGGAGTTCGCGTTTGTGAGAAAGTGGGTGGATATTTGGCGCTTAACAGTCCCTAGTGCGACCTGAACGGATTCTACGAGAGGGCCCTGAAGAGCAAAACCTTGCCTAGCTAATTCGTCTGCCCGCTCGTTACCCTCTATCTGTGGCCTGGGACCCATAGCAGAGTAACTTTGACTTGACTTCCTAAGTTGGCTAGCTCTTCTCGACACTGTTCGACGAGTTTAGAGGAGTTGGTAGCCGAATCAAAGGCCTTGATTACGGCTTGGCTGTCAGAGAGAATTACAACATTTCGCTTTGGCGTTGCGTCTTGCTGCAAAGTCCGACAGGCCTCCCCCAGTATCTCCGCCTGGGAGACGCTGGCGTAGTCCGGTAAGTGGTAAGACCTTGCGATATACATTGTCTGCAGGATACATTGTCTGAAGTTATCTCGGCTCAGCGCCCGCGTCCTCCAATTTGTACATCTAAGAAGCGATCTGCAATCTGCTTCAACTGAGTCCTCGTATATTTTCCGCGGTTTTCCCACCGGTCGTTTGCCATGAGTTCTACCTTTCAGTGTGCGTTTGGGAATTCTTCCGTCGTCCATTCGCTCCACATGGCCTGGCCATTGTAGCTTACGCGAAATTTTATAAGAGTCGACTCGGCTGGGTCGTCATAGATGTTATACAACTCGTTGTTGTACCGGATACGCTATTCAGTGCCTTCTCTTACTGGTCCCAAAATTCTTCGAAGAATTCGTTGTTCAAAAGCGTCCATTGATTTTTCAGACGCTTGGGTGAGAGTCCACGTTTCGCTTGCATATAGTAGCACAGGTCTTATATATGCGAAGTTTGCTCAGCCTGTGCACTTTTTTCGATTTTAAGATCAGGAGAACCGTGCAATACGCCTTATTTGCTAGTGTGATCCGTTGTTTTACATAGTCTCGTTCGTTGCCGTCTATTACAAGGTGTGTTCCCAAGTATGAGAAATGATCCACATTCTCCAGGTTGTAGTCCCCCACGGTCGTATTTTGTCTAGTTGGCGCGTTTCTTCTTGTTTGGGTCATGAACTTGGTCTTATTCTCATTGACCCTTAACCCGACATCCTTTGCTGCTGAGTCTAGACAATGGAAGACTTCCTTCGCGTCTGGAACAGATCTGGCCATGATGTTTATGTCATCCGCGTACACCACTAGTTGAGTGGACTTGATTAGTGGGGTACTTCTGATATCAACGGGTATCTTTCTGATGACATAGTCCAGTGCGAGATTGAAGAGCATGGGAGCGAGTCCATCTCCCTGCTTCAGGCCGGATTCTGTTCGGAAGCTTTGGGTAAACTCGTTTTGTATCCTTACTTGAGATTCAGTGTCAGTCATGGTAATTTTTGTTAATCGGACGAGTTTTGATGGGATTCCGAAGTCACACGAAGTCCACGAAGATCTGGTGCACGTCAATGTTATACTCCCAGCATTTTTCTAGAACTTGAATGCTCCAAGTAATCTCATAAAATTTAGCAGTAAAATCAAGCGTCTGCGTGAAGCGTGAGCTATGGGACGGAAGGCAAATTGTTGGCCACACTAGGATCTTGTCAATTTCCCTGCGGCATTCCGGAGCGCACCGGACTACAGGACATACCGTCTTGCACTCTTGAACATTCCCACCAGAATGACGTGGGAATCGAGGATCGCCATCGGTTCGGTGGACTAGGAGCCACTGTGCGCGCTACCCAAACCGTTTGAATATAAAAGAAATTCGAAGAAAAAAAACCGTTAGAAATCAGAAGATTTTAAATCGATTAAAATCGCTGTGCTTCTTCAAATTGATCGTGGCGATAATCGTGTCGCGCACGCGCATTATAACATACGACGCGATCGTCACGATATATTCGAATCGTTTCGGGGATTTCCCGGCCGATCTGATCTGGTGTAATAAAAGCGACGATTGGCAACGGCGGCAAGAGCGGACCGCAGACAGACAAAAACAACTGACCGAATAATCACGATGAAAATGATTCCGGTAGCAGCGCGTAAAGATCGTGGAGCGATGATAAGAAGAAACGATAATGTGTCCAGGGAAAAAAAAAAAAAAACGAAATTAAACGGAAATTACACACGTCCTTTAAACGTCGGAGGGTCGAATACAATGTCCAGTGGACTGTTTTTTTTTTTGTTTAGGGGACGACGGCTTCGCGGGGCTTGTGGAGATGACGAGGAAGAGGCCTGATCGTATAGCGAAGCAAGGGTACCACGATTTTTTTTTTTTTTATGATGATCACAAGATTCGACGTCGTCGTTTAGCTAACGTATGTTTTGTGATGACCTGTGTACAGGTATTTTTTTTTTTTTTTTCATGGTATGTTGAAGCGTGTAGAAGCCATCAACATTGCTACTGTGTTGTCGCGAGTGTGCCAGCATTTTTTGTCGAATTCTCGGATGTGGGGAGTGTGTTTCTGGCCGGTTATCATATCTTAAATGGTGTTAATTAGCCGTTTATTAGCAAGGAGAGGGGGTGCGGTGATTGCTCAGCCGAGTGCGTAAACAAATTAGGGAGAGGTGAACCAGCGAACAGGAACCGATTTATATAAGGTGTTTTTTTAGGTGCATGAGAACTATTGATATCGATAACTGTGGTTTGACAGCTGAGAATGTCAAACTGTGTTGACATTTCTGTTCAGTAAGGTTTGGCAAGTCATCATGAATCGTTTAACGCCCGAACAACGCTTCCAAATTGTGGAAATTTACTTTGAAAAAAAATAAATCTGTTCGCGAAGTTCATAGAGCACTTCGTCCATTTTACGGTCAACATAAACGGCCTAGTGAGCAAGCAATTCGTGCAGTTATTGATCGTTTTCGCACTAATTTTACTCTTCTCTCAACGAATCACCATTACATCCATTAAAATTGACTGTTTGGTGCGGTTTACACGCTGGCGGCATCATCGCTCCTTATTTCTTTCGAAATAAGGAAGGAGCTGCCATTACGATGAATGGCTAGCGCTATCGAGCCATGCTGACTGAATTTTTGTCTCCAAAAATTAATCAGCTGAACATCGCCGACATTTGGTTCCAACAAGACGGGCGCAACTTGCCATACAGCGCGCTTAACAATCGATTTATTGCAAAATCAATTTGGTGACAACTTTATTTCCAGAAGTGGTTCTGTTAACTGGCCCCCTCGTTCGTGCGATTTAACGCCTCTGGATTACTTTTTATGGGGCTATATTAAGTCATGCGTTTGTACCGACAAACCAGCAACTCTTGAAGCATTGGAAGTTAATATTTAAGCCACTATTGACGGCCAGATTTATTGGAAAAACTAGTCAAAAATTGGACTGATCGAATGGACCATGTAACTCGTAGCCGCGGCGGACATATGACGGAAATCATATTTAAAAAATAAATGCCATGAAATTATCTACCAGAATATAATAAAAAAATTTCATTCCAACAATATTTCTGTCTTGTATTATAATTTTAAGTTCTCATGCACCTAAAAAAACACCCTATACAAGCGGAGGACATTGCACAGTACTGAAGTGCAGTACTGAAAAAGCAGAATTTATCCGAAATTGGAATTGGTTGGAAGCTAGGCCAAGAGGACGCATACAAAATTTGCGTAGAGAGGAGCAGATAGGCTTACACAAGGGGGGGGGAGGTACCCAAGGTCTCAGACGCAAACGAAGATGAAATAAAGAGTTCAGTCGACGAAAAAAAAAGCCTCATCCAACTTGCAACCCTTGTGTATCTGTACTAAATCTGAAAGCCACTAAATGTAAATACGGAAAACGATTGGAAGGCAATTAATTAAATTGAAGAGGATTGCTCCCCCGGTCCCTTCCCTTCCGAAAAGAGCACACAGAATTTATGCTGAACGGATGCCATAAACTATAACATTGCGGGGTCCACAAAACGCATTGTATATCCTGACGATCGGTCGCGTCTGTGTCTTGTTTGTGCGCGGGGCCATCATGTCATCTCTGGCGGGGGTGAGCGGGCGAATGGGATCCCCCCAATGATCGTGCGAATACCGCGTACAAAAACAACGAAAAAAAAAACTCCCTACCGATGACGACGACGACGTCGACGACGACACAACGAAAGATCAGAGCGATCGCAATCAGCGATCAATCAACGGGGGGACGACGACGACGACGACACAATTCCGATTCCAAAAGTAAAAATTTTTATAATAATGCGCGCCGGATATTTTGTCCCTGATGGACGCATAATTTTTTTCCGTTTCAGCGTTGTTTTGTGGCTACGATCATCTCTCGTTCGATCAATTGTTGTCGAGCTCCGTCGTTTCGTTGATTGAATGCACGCATTGATTGTCGGGATGGATTTGGATTTTTTTTTTTTGGTTGGTTGGTCCTCGATCGAAGGACGCGACCGAAAAAAAAAAACAAGTGATCGCGAGTTAATCGAATCGATGGAGAGGGCGAAGCAAAGATCACTTTTAAGTTCAACGGCAAATGATCTTGCCGTCGTCGTCTGGAGACGATTCTGATCGTAGCTAGTGCACTTTTAAAGGCCCCAAAGAAACGGCCAACACTGTGGCAAGATGATCGATCGGTTAAGCCTTCGCTACCGATTTTTAGCGTTTGTTGTTGTCGCTACTACTTTTGCTTCTTGACTTCGGGTATGTGTGTTTATTTTTTAATTTAATCCCTTCCCCCCCCCCCCCCACCCACCCACAAAAAAAAATATTGCATTGTTTCGACGAAAGGAACCTCCTTTCCGACTTCCGTTCGCGACTGATCGCTTGCCTGCCGTAATCGATGCAACACCGACCCTAAATAAAACATCGAAAAATGTTCAGTTTCACAAAAAAATTGAAACCAATCGAATTATTAACCGATTATTTTCAATTGTATAAACCACTTTGTTTTTCTTTCTATTTTAACGTTTATTTTTAAGTTTTATTGATTTAGCACGCTTTAGCACGCTTGATCGCACGACTTAACCTCTTTTTTTTGACAGCCCCCTGAGGTGCTCTCGCTCACCGCACTCAAATTCTATCGAGTGTATTCAATGTAAGAGCTGAGCGAAGTCACCACAAACGGTTACATATTTGAATTTAAACTTAGTCTAGTTTACAATTGTTTTTTTTGTATTATTGCAGTTACATTTTATTTATTAACAAAGGTTTACATAAAATCAATAATAACTAACTACTCACAAAAGCTGAGCTTGTGTGGAAGCGTTGAAGGGTGCTGTTCAAAAGTTTAAATTATCGTATTATACACTTATAATTGTTGCTGCATTTCGCCAAGTGCCTACACAGTCATTCGCGACATTTGTAAGTTCAATTGGGGCTTGGGGTGGTTTTATTTCAACGGTATTTCTTCATATGACACACACGAGAAGTTTAAGCACAAAATAAAACGGTTTTACTTTGATTTCGGTTGATAAAATCGCGTTGAACTATCCGTGCGCCATCTAGTAGACAATACGTGCAAGCAGCGAAAGCCGGGAAAAAGTATTTTATTCAAACCATTGGCGACACTGTCGGATACTAGCAGAACTAAGAAAATGGGAAATTTCCTGGTCTCAGCTAACACCGAACATGCGCGCTATCTTTCAGGGAATTTCCCTTTAACAAAGGTAAACCGGAAGGCATCGCACTTCCGGCTAATGACGGAGCAGGAGAAAAAATCTGCCAACAGTCTGGGCGCAACTTTATTATCTTTTGGGTAGAAGTTCGGAACGAGTTTAATTCTGAGATGCGGTGTAGGTTACTATATGTGACTGAAAGTGTCTAAAAGAAAGTTCGGGAAGCGGTTAGATTGGGGTTGCGATAGAATACTTAGGCCGCTGCCACATATAACATATGAATTAAATAATTGGGTCATAGGCGCTGTACACATTGCACACGACCGAATGAATATCGTGTCGTAATTTCGTGTGTTCTGACACATTATTTACGGTACGTAATCGTTGACAAAAGACGTTACGTTGTTTGTTTATGTTTCGAAGATATTTATACAAAAAATCTGCCAATGGTCTGAGCGAAACTTTATTATTTTTGGGGTCAAAGTTCGGGAGCGGTCGGAAAGTCGGAATATATCATCAGTTGTTTCGAAATTATGAGGTTTCTCGGAAAGTTAATTTAAAATATTTAAAATAGAGATTTTTAACAGATTAAACATTAAAAAGCCCGTGTAGACTATTCGAATTTCGGTAGGTATATTATGTACACTAAAACAGACTTAAGAGATATGACGAATTGTTAAAACGTATACAAACCCATTACTTCCACTTGGGGTTTGAATTTCGAACAAATTGTGAAACAGGTTTTTAAACGATTTCATAAGAAGCAACTTAATATCTCATGAGATACGAGGAATTTTGAAAATTTTTTAAAAATGTAAGCAAACCCTTCACACCCCCTTGGTTCTTGAAATTCGAAAAAATCGTGAAATTAGTTTTTAGGTCATTACATCAAATGCCGTAATAACCAATTTTATATCTATATGAAAACATATGCAAACCCTTGGGGGTTGAATATCCAAAAATTGAGAAATGGATTTGTAGGCGATTATATAAAAAGTCTGTGGAAATGAAAAGCGATCTAATATCTCATCAAACCTAAGAAATATGTCGAAGCTTTGAAAAGCATACAATCCCTTACACCCCTTAGGATTGAAAATCTGAAAATGCTGAAATTGACTTTTTGGTTCTTATATGGGAAACCTTAGGAAGTAGAAATGAATTCGATATATCATCAGATTAGATCTGATGATCTGATCGCAATATGTAGGAATCTGTGAAAACATATGCAACCTCCTTACACCCACTTGGGGGTTGAATATCCAAAAATCCTGAAAGGAGTTAATAGATAAATATAAAGACAGCACGAGAAAGTAAAAACCAATTCAATTTCTTATCACTTCCAAAGGATATGACGGAGTTCGTGAAAACTTTTTCAACCCTTTTTACCCTCTTAGGGGTAAAAAGTTTTAGGTAATTATTACGCAAGCCCGTGAAAGTGAAAAGATATTCGATATTTGATCAGACCAGGAGGATATGGCAGAATTCGTGAAAAAGTATACAACCCCTTTAAACCCCCTTAGGCGTCAAATTTCAAAAAATCCTAAAAACACTTTCTAGATATTTATATGAAGAATCCGTGGAATAAAAATGAATTAAATATTTGGGAAGACTAAATAGATATGACGAAAATCGTGAAATTATATGCATTCCATTTTCACTAATAAATTTTTTCGCCAACCCTTCTTTCGAACGCCAATGAATATTTGAAATTTTTTTTATCTATTTACTTCTCTAGTTGACTTACATATGTATATATACCGAGTTTCAACTTTGTAGCATAAGCCGTTCTATAAATAGGAAAAACAACCCCCACCCCCGTACCATACTACCCTTATAAAAAATTATATTTTTCCAAGATGCAAATAAAGAGAATAAAGTTATAAGATATTAGATATAATTCTTAATATTAGATATATTTCTTAATTATTATTATTAGAAAATGAACATATACATATTATATGAACTCTCCTAGTAGCTTGAGTGACCAATATTTTTATACTTTATATAGGAGTACATTTAATTATTTACATTATATTTACACTAAACAATATATACATTATATGACGGTTATATACCGCATTGCTTATGATCTAGTGAGAGCGAAATAATGGTACATTATACAGGGTGTTTGGCACTCCGTGTGCCACCTTGTAAGGGGTTATTCCTTGATATATTTGAAGAAAAAAATTGTTCTACGGGGTGGGTCAATTTTCAATATTAGTGGAGATACAGGGTGGTTAAGAAAAGTGTTTTTGACCGGTACCCTCACTCACTTAAAACGTTATATCTTGAAAACGAATAATCACAAGGCAAAGTGTTATAACTCGTTTTTTAGGCAATCGAATTATCTTTCATTTGATGTAACAGTCTAAATTGTAACTGCACCCAATCTTGAGATATTTACTCGAAAACACAAATTTTTGCTACATGAACCCTTAAAATTCAGTGATCAATGTAGTTTTTCTCAGAAAACCCCATTATAAAAATGTCATTTTAATTTTATTTTTTTATGAGCCGTATTATTACCTACAAAAGCTGCATACATATGTATGAGTTACGATTAACATTTTGGAAGTAACAGGTAAAAATACATATCGCATAAAAATTAAATATTGGTTTGTGTATATAGGATTACATGTGAAGCCCATTAAAATTTTTGAGGTGGGAGGTGCAGCACAAAAGTGGGGCGATAGCCATTTTTAATAAAATTTAATTTGTATATCTCAAGAACCGTACCCCATATGATCTTAGAAATTTTACAGAAGTTAGGCCCAGCAGACTTCTAACAGGGAAAAAATGTTGGAGGTACTGGATGGGCTGATAGTGGGAGGGGGTGGAAAGAATATAATATCGATTTTTATTTTTCAAAAACCACAAACCATAGAAAGCTAAAAATTGACTACATATACATTCGAAAAATCGTGAAATTGGATTTTAGGTCATTACATCAAATACCGTAATAACCAATTTTATATCTCATCAGAACTAAGGGATGGCAAAAATTGTGAAAACATATGCAAAACCTTGGGGGTTGAATATCGAAAAATTGAGAAATGGGTTTGTAGGCGATTATATAAAAAAGGCGATTATATAAAAAGACCTTAGGTAGTAAAAATGAATTCGATATATCATCAGATTTAAGCAATATGCAGGAATCTGTGAAAACATATGCAACCTCCTTACACCCACTTGGGGGTTGAATATCCAAAAATCCTGAAAGGAGTTAATAGATAAATATGAAGACAGAACGAGAAAGTAAGAACCAATTCAATTTCTTATCACTTCTAAAAGATATGACGGAATGCGTGAAAACTTGTTCAACCCTTTTATACCCTCTTAGGGGTTGAAAAAGGAAAAAAATCTTAACAACTGGTTTTAGGCGATTATTACGCAAGCCCTTGAAAGTAAAAAGATATTCGATATCTGATCAGACCAGAGGGATATGGCAGAATTCGTGAAAAAGAATACAACCCCCTTTCCACAGCCTTAGGGGTTTAATTTAAAAAAAAACTGAAAACACTTTCTAGGTATTTATATGAAGAAGCCGTTGTATAAAAATGAATTCAATATTTGGGAATACCTAATAGATATGACGAAAATCGTGAAAATATATGCACTCCATTTTCACTGATACATTTTTTTTGCCCCCCCTCCGAACGCCAATGGATATTTGAAATTTTTTTTTATCTAAATTAGTTTTCTAGTTAATTTACATAAACGTACCGAGTTTCAACTTCGTAGCATAAGCCGTTCTATAGATAGGAAAAACATCCCCTACCCCCGTACCATACTACCCCTATAAAAAATTATATTTTTCCTAGATGCTGCTAATATAGCTCTATTTAAATACTAAGTTTCAGCTTTATATCATTATAGGTTGTCGAGATATTAAAACCGGAACTTTTTCCTTTTCACCCTCCCCCACCCTTACCCTCTACACCCTCACCACAAAATTCTGATAGGGGTCTATTAGACCTACTTTCGGTAAAAATTCTAAGCATCTATCTTACACTGTTCTTGAGATATGAGACGTGATTTTTTAGAAAAATTCTTATCCCCTCCACTTTCATGCTCCACCGCCGTCTTGAAAAATTTTACTTTCAGCGAACTTCATTTGTCAACCTTTATACACAAACCAAATTTTATTTATCTAGTGCAATTGGTTCGTGAGATATCGTAATCTAAATTTTTCACCCCCCACCCCCGTACGCCACTGCCCCCACTCAAATTTTTGTTTCCGATCTATTCTCCTAGTATACCTACAGATATTCATGAAGTTTGAATTTTGTGACATTAACGGTTTAGGAGATATGGATTTTAGAAAGTGTCAATCTCACCTTTTTTGCGTTTCGGACGCATTATTTTTCCCCCCACTCCCAAACCCCTTCACCTATATCGGCAATTTTTTTGCAAATGGGTCCACTACTGAAGCTCTATATAAATTCAAAATTTCAGCCTCCTAGCATAAGCGGTTGCTGAGATCTAGAAACCAAAATTTTCCGTCTAAAACACTTCCCCCTCCTCCCCTCTCACACCCCCACCCCTCCAAATTTGGCCACTTTAAGGAACCTACCCAGTCTATTCATAAATTCAATTTAATAGCTCAAAGGGTTTGGGAGCTACGAGCCTTCAAACGATTTTGCGTACAGCGGTCGACGTACGGCGTATGGCGGACAGACGGACTGAAATTTTTTTTTTGCTTTTTTCGTGTCTACTAGTCATGAAACGTGAAAAAAAAAATTTTGAGGGTAGCAAATTTTTTTTTTTAAAAATCGGTAACAATACTGTATTATTGAAATAATAAAGTAAAACAACGATTTTTGTCCAACGAAAAATTTAAAGTGCCCAAACACAGAGTCGGAAGCAGAATGCAGACGATGATACGACGGCATTCCGTCTAAAATTTGAAATTCACTCAGTGAACCACCGAAAATACAGCGGCCAGCGTTCCTGTCGTAATCGCCGAACCAAAAGTACCACGAGGCTTTAGCAATCGTTTTAGTTGTTGTTGTTGTTTGGTGTGGGGGACGAAACGCAGCAAAGCGGCTCATCTTGAGCATTCAGTCCTACATGGCCCATTATACTCGAATCGCCCAGTCTCTACCCGAACTTTTTCGTCCTCCGCACGAATTTCAAGAGCTCAGGTAGGGATCGAGTTAGTTAATAACAAAGCGAAACAAACCGTTAAAATGTGCCATCTATTGCAAAACAACCAAATCCCATTTACTGAACTTTTCGCCATCTAGCTGTGAAACTTTTCCGCCAAGTTTATGGCATCACAAAAAGCTTCTTATCTCGCATGAAATTTTACTGGGAAGTTCGAACGTCACAAAAAGCTTTTTATGTCTCGCACACGAATTTTAACTGGGAAGTTCGAACGTCACGGCAAGCTTTCGAAAATTTCCCCGCGCACCGATTACATAACCTCGACGATTTTTTCAGTCGCCTTCATCAGAATCTAGATTTTACGGGTGTCGTGCGATTCAGGCGGCTGTGTAAAATTCAAAGAAATCTCGATATTACGACGCTCACATCCCCGCTTTTAAAGGTAACGCAAACGTGAAACTGTCGGATTTAAAAAGTGTCGGAATTTTTTTTCTTAGTTTTTGCACTTCCTCCCGTTTGTCTTTTCAGGGAAAAAAAAACTTACGAGAAAAATGGCAGCACGTCGCATTGCTCAGTCGTCGGTAAATTGGGCCAGTCTCGCCGAACGGGTGCCACCAAATCAGAAGGCAAATTTTGCGCTCTTCAAGTCCAAGAGTGACGTCTACTTGCGCAGGTAAGGCGATCCGGTGCAATCGATTCGTTTCCCGTTAACCTTCTCTCACTTTGCAGCGTTCTTGCAAATCCGGAAACCCCACCGAAAATCGACTGGGCTCACTACAAGCAATTGGTTCCGATTGCCGGACTTGTCGACAAGTTTCAGCAGCAATACGAAGCGATCAAGGTACCGTATCCGGCCGACAATGTCACGTCACAAGTCGAGGCCCAGGAAAAGGAGGCACGCGCCGAGATCGCAAGCTACGTGAAGGCGTCCAAGGAGCGTATTGCAAGTAACGAGAAAGAAATCGCCCACTTGAAGTCGCTTCTACCGTACGATCAAATGACCATGGAGGACTTCCGTGACGCTTTCCCGGACGTAAGAGCACCGCGCCCGCGCGATCCCCGTTCCGACAGTCAACTGATTTTTCTTTTTTTATGTAATCTTTCAGCTGGCACTGGATCCAATCAATCGCCCGTCGTACTGGCCCCATACGCCCGAAGAGGCACTGGAAAACGAACCCAAAGAACCCCCGGCTCATCACTAGAAAGGAAAAGATTTTGGAGCGCGCTCCCGTTGCCCTCGGCAGATTGTTTTTCCCGAGTTGTCACCAACGGAACGGTACACCGTAACGGTTTTAGTTTCGAAATAAAACATAAAAAATAGTTGAAGAGTGGCGTTTAATTGTTACACAAGTAAAATCAATTGTTTTTAGTCGCTGCCGCCCGGAGTCGCCTTGGGCAACTTCTTGGCGCTGTTCGCTTGAAGAACGGCTCCCGGGCTTGGATACGGTCGCATTTGATACAAAGTACCGGATGCGGTCGAATCAACGCCAGTCTTGGCGGCTTCGCCGACAGTCAAACCGTCTGACCATTTGCCGCGCGGTACGTCTGAATATGCGGCCGGGTCCATAGGATCGAGCGGATTGTCGGCGGCAACTTTCGACGATGCGGACCGAAGCAAAGCGGACGGTTTACGAGTACGTTTAAGTCGTAACGCTTTCTCTAGGTCGCGTGGTTTTGACTTTTTCAGCATTGGAACGTTCGGCGGAGGCGACATGAGGAATTCGAACGAAGACGGTGTCGGCGTTGCATCTGGACGCTGTCGGAAGGAATTGAAAGCATAGATTAAAAATTTGATAGTGCGGATGGGGGGGGGGGGGGCATAATCTTACTCGAATCGATGGCGGCGGCATCGGTTCGTCCAAGATCTTCTGAATATCGATACTCATCTGTTCGGCACCGTCGTCGTGCTCGTTAATATCGGGCGGCAGAATTTCATCGATTTCGCGACGCATTGCAGCCGCACTTTTCGACACGTGCGCCTTTGGATGGCCGGGCGGAAGCCACGAGACCGTTTCGTTCGTTGTATTCCAGTAGTAGTGAACGCCGCTACGCGTACAGCATGAAAAAGATAAAAAGAAAAACACACATCAGTTCCACACGTCCCCGACAGCACCCCCGCCACAAAAAAACCAACCAGCCGTAGTCGTAAATTTCCATCCAGTTCTTCGGCAGCGGATACTTTCGGAGCAGACGATTGCGACGCTTTAAGTAGGTGCGGCGCGGTTCGAGGACACCGTCGCCCCATCGATTTATGCAGAACAGCATACACTTGTGAAAAATGTTGTACTTATTCGGGCAGCTTTTGTATCCGGTTGTGTTCGTATCGCCGATACGACGCTTCATTCGCTCGATCCAGAAATTTTCCGGTGGCTTCTTAACGGGCTCGACGTCATACTGGGACGGATCTTCGACTTCGTCGTAGTCCTCGGCGATGATTTCTTCGGTTTCGACGCGCAATTTTCCACCTGAAGAAATCGAAAAGCGTGCTCTAAACGAACGACAGGCATGGTCACGCAAAAATTCGGTCGCGGCCGCTTTTCTTACCTTTTGCAGTGCCGCCGCCGCCCTGAACAATTCCGCGATTCGCTAGTCGCTTGAGTAAGGCCGGCGGAAGCGGCATTTCATCAAAAACGTTGGAAATTTATCCAGAAATAAGAAAATACGAACAAAAACAAAATGACAATAAATTCGCGTTACTGACATGGAGGTTACCAGGAACCGGACAGCTAAACGAACTGTCAAATTCGAAGCGCTTTTTTTTATTGAAAGCTCATCGATTCGAGTAGATGGCGCATCGAATGCTTGAAAGATTCTGGCACCGGAATTAGTAACGGTCGTTAAAATTTTTTTTTTCGAAAAACTAAAAGCAGAACTAAAGTACAAAAATGCATTTGATGAGGTAGGGTGAAAATGCGAAAAATGCAACCACCACCCTACCGTCACTTGTGCATGAAAAAAGCGAACCCTTCAAGTTCGAGTGCAACAACTCGCTGGTCTTATCGCCAAAACCAAACGGTTTTTTTTTTTATTTTTGCTACAAACCCGAATAAGTGCACAACACGACTGCCAATAAACTGACCCACTAGATGGTGGAACTTCCACAAAACTAAATAAATAAAAACAACCAGATCACACGTGATCTGCAGACCACAATGACCTCCCCATTTCGTTCGGGATCAAAATTCCCATTAGCCAGAACTGGAAAAAAAAGAGCGCGATACACCCACCGCCTACACCGCTCTCACACGATCCGAGCATAAAAAACCAAAAATTTGGTAAGAAAACCTGAAACATTATTGTGTCGTGCGCGGTTTTCCCCAAAAAATTAATGCCCCCCTCTTCCTCTTCTTCGTCCCCACCGACTACATCGCAATCGCGTTCTTCGGCCGACCGAAATTTACGCATAGAAGCGAAATGAAGGTACGACCGATCCATAGCTCGGCCGCAATCGTTATCTGAGTCAGAGGCGGAAAAAAAAACTGCAAGCATAGCCAAGCCGCAATGGCATGGTAATTAACAACAACATTGTTTTTAATGTGACGTCATTTACACAACACAACTTTTGCTTCCAAGTCATGCGTTCGTTCCGGGGCCTAATAACAATTAAATTGTTTTTAATGAGAGCCGGATTTGTACAACGACAAAACGGACAATAAAGTCGCGCGATTAAACTCTGTTCAAGGTGAAGACAACCAAGGATTTTCCAATCCCCCCCCCCCCTCCCTCCTTTAACCAAACTGTGGGATGCGAACTTAAAGAGTTTAGACCAGGCTATGGCTGGTCCTAACATTTGCCCTAAAAATTGCAACGGGACTCCAGATCATAGGCTTATCACGCGAAACAGGAAGAATGTGCGACAGGCAAAAAGTGGAGCCCAGGATCGATTGTTGGTCTTTTAAGGAGAAAAGATCGAAAAAGGACGCATTGGTTCGGTCCAAAACCAACAAAAAGTTTGCGGTTCGGACGCTTGTTCTCCTTCACGCACAGAATTCGTGAATCAACCACGAAAAATCCTTTTTTTTTTTCGTCCCTGCTGTACGAAATTCGATTGTTCTTCATCTGCGATTCACGGAAAATTGATTTGCTGCGCGAAGACAATTCACGCAACGAATTTTCGAAAAATTCGTCGGCTCCTGTCGAATTCTGAAAATGCGGAACGCGGGGAGGGCGGCGGAGCCGTCTTAAAATCATAGTGCATAGCGCGCGCGGGGAGTCCGCCAAAAGAACAACAACAAAAACTACACCCGCTTATGACTGTATCGTTTTGGGAAAGACCCAATCAATCGGGCCCTATACTTCATCCGATTCCAGCACAGACCACTGCCTCCCCCCCATCCCGCTTCCCCCCCCCCCCCCCCCGCGAGTCACCAACATGCAACTAATAATTTCTCAGGTAAATAAACCTGAGCGCGGCGCCAGAACTTCTCATCTCCCGTCTTTTGCGGGCAGCATTAATCACTTTGTATTGTACATAGGTCGGTCTAGCTTACAGTGCGAGGAGGAGGGGGAGGGGGGGGGGAGTCGATGGGAAAACCGGAAAAAAAAAATCTCCCCACTGAAGAAATCTTTAAGTTGATGAGACACGAGCGCAGCTTATTACAGCGGACACACAACGTCCCAAAAAAAAAAACCAAATAAAGCGAGCAAAAAACCAAGCCAACAAGATCACAGCAGATTGGATTTTCCCCTGTTAACACACAAAACCAGATCGACGCGGTGCTCGCCAAATCATTCGGTAAATCGCATTCGAGCCGTGAAGTACGTCTGTTCAAACAAATTAAATCGTTGTAATTTGTTTTGTTTTCTTTTTGTTAACCGACAAAAAAACCAAGTTAAAACGTTCCGAACTAATTTAAATAAAAAAAAACACGGTAAAGGATTGATTTCTGTTCTCTTTTTGTGTGTCAATCGCATCCTTTTTTTTTTTTATTTATAATCGCCCCGATTTTTTTCCCGCCTCTCTTCAGATGAAATCGTCAATTTTCCTAGTAATTTTCGTGGGAAGTTTCTTCGCAACCGTGATCCAGGCACAACGGCCACCCTACGCCGGAAGTCGTCCCGTCGGCTACAAGGATCGTTTCCGTCCAAAACCGACAGCTGGCGCTGTTAATGTCGGCGCTGCCGGCACCGGCTCCATTAACGACATCGACAATCGTTTCGGTGAGAATACAAACAATTTTGATAGTAGTGTTTCGCAACGGCCACCGATCGGTGTCGATGTTGTTTACGGCGAACCGCCAACCGATCAATGGAAACAGCAACAGCCACAACAACAACAACCGGAACAACAAACGGTTGCGTCGTCGTCGTCGCAACAGCCGCCGCTGCTTCAACAGGGCCCGATCGTATCGTCATCGCCGCCGCCGCCTACAGTCGACATTGCAATTCGACAACAGCCGGAAGTTGATATCGCGTCGTCCTCCCAACAATCGCAACAGCCGACGACATCAACAAATCTGGCGATTAATCAAAACAATCCGACAACAATTTCATCGACTGATTTGCTTACAGGTGGACCGATTCAACAGCAGCAATTTCGTCCGTCAACGGTATCGGGCGGCGGCTTTGTTCAGCCCCAACAACGGCCAATTACATCGTCATCGACGCCATTGATCCCGGCGAATCGGCCGCAAACAACTTCCGGTCATTTGCCGTACGATGCCCACGGCGATACCTTCCTGGTCAATTTGCTTAATCAGCGTCCGGTCGATCAGCGACCGTTTTGGCTGGTCAACTATCAGGCGATCGAGGCACACCGTAACGGTACGCAAAACGCTTCCACTTCTTAAAAAAAAAAAAAAAAACGGGATAAAAATTCAAAAAAAAAAAATTAAAATAAATTTCCTGTTGGTCGTGGGATTTTTACGGGAAAATTTTTTGGTGATGGGTTGGTTTAAGCGTGCGTGCGTGCGTGTGTGATTTTATTGCGAAATTGTGCAACAAAATTTTTTTGATGAATCGTTTGTTTTGTTTTTTTTTTCTGGTTTTTTCTCCACTCACCTTTCTCTACACGACCGTTACATTACGCGTCATTTGCGCCCAATCAACTTCCAGGTAAATAAAATTGACGCATGCGCGGTTTTTTTGAGGTGACGCGGTGCGGGCTCTGGTGGACAATGGACAAATGATTGTATGCAGGGAGCTTCACCCCGAAAAAACAACATCACACCCAGCGCCAACACCCACTCACCCTCAGCCCGTCCAACAACAACTTTCAATCAGCCATAAAACCAACAACAAAACTTCACTTTCATGAAAATGCATTGACTTTTTTTTTCTTTTTTTAAAATGGAGAAACCCTGGAACCTGGCGTCGCTTATTTCAATATAAAAAAAAAATGCAAAACAACATAAACAAAAAAACAAAAATTAATAAATAAAGTAGTGACTGGAGAGGCGCACAATATAAGAAAAATTCAAAGAAAAAGAAAAACAGAAACAAAAAGTGGTTGAGCAGCTCATTGGACTGATTTAGCTTAGTTTAAACATTTTTTTTTTTTTTTAATATTGTTGTTAATTTTTTTTGATTGCTGTTTTTTGTATAGTTCAAGATCAACAAGATCACGAAATTAATTTTAATAGCGCATTTATTGGTGTGTCGTTTCTAAGAGATTTTAAACAAATTTTTTTTCTCGAATTTCCTCAGTCAGTTTTTCGATCGTTTTTTTTTTTTTTTAGTTTGATAAGATCATGTGCGTGGCAGAAAACATTTGTTTTTTTTTTTAATGATTTTTACTTAAGTCTAACGCATTTTGTACATAGAAATAAAAACAAAAACAAAAGTATTTCGAAAAAATTGTTTTAATTTCAAATTTTTGTTTGGATCGCGAGAAGATTGGAACGTATGAATCACGAAAATCGAGGAAATAAAACCGGGAATTCAAGTGTACGTGGGGGGGGAGGGGGGGGAGGACGAGATCCTAACGAAGTTGCGCTAAGTTTATAAACAATTTGTACTTGACGCACTAATGCCGAAAGGAAGACTCAGAAGTTGCGGTCAAATTACCCGAAGGAACTCCGTACACAAAAAAAAACATAACGCAGTCACGATCGGCTGCAAGCCAATCGTATGATACTCTAGGTGAAATACTGAACTCCGATTTATATTTTAGTTGGGATTATATCAAAAGAATGAGGAGTGCACATACAATTATTACATGACCTTTTATTTACAGGTAGAAACTATTGTATAGTGGCTACTCGACGATTTCTTGAGTTATAGTGAGTTCCATAAATTAAGTTGGGACATTTTTACAGAATTTTTGTATGGCAACTACATGAAGGACTTACGGGATATTTTTCATATTAATACCTTCAGCTGTGACTATTATAAAATCAACGTATACAAAATTTCAAAGTCGTAACTTAAAGCGTTCTAAAGTTATCGTTCAATATTGGTGAACACGTGTTTTAAGGGGGGCGATACATGTAAACGCCTGAATTTAGACCGTTTTTCAGAGGCTTATTTAAAATAGAAGGAACAAATGAATCGTTTTGAAAGTGATCATGTTTATTCATTACATATTAAAATACAATAACCTGATTTTATTTAATTTTTTTTTTTCAAAATGGCCGTAGTAACCAATCTCCTGAGACCCTCGCTGCGAAAGGCATCAATCGGCGGGATTTTTAGCATCAGTTACAGCAATCTGAAATCAAAAAAATGGGTTGGAGTGTGTTTATTAAACATGTATCTTCTAGTTGAACCAAGAAAAAAAAAAAAACCAAAAAATCGTGAATTAGCACGCCTCATAAAAAAAAGTACGATTTTTAACCCTTTTTTTCGACAGTTTTTGAGTCAAAAACGCTAAATTTTGAAATTTTTTTTGGCATTTTTGAGGTTCAACTAGAAGCTTATACTAAAGAGAAAATGTGTGCCAAGTTTCATAAGAATCGGTTGAAAACTTTTTGAGTTATCTTGCCCGCCAATTTAAATAAAGTCGTCTCGAGAAAAACGCGTTTAAAGTTTTGACACACAGAAACTCTATGATGCCCATACAGAAGTCCCAGTACGTTCATAGTACTCGTTTTGTTTTCTCAGCTCTTCTTGACATGCTTACCCGGGTCTTCAATACAAAAGGCCGCCAAGGTCATACATCCGAGAAGCAGGTAGCGAGAGTCGAGCGCTCCAGTACGGACTCAATAGCGCTCGAGCGTCAAATTGAGGCGGAGCACTTAAATGAGTTTTTAATCGATAAATAATGCGAATTTCATTCTAAAACTTTACAAACATATTTTTTAGATGTTAATTTAACTATTTATGCAAAAAAAGAAACTCGAATTTTTGAAAATTTTACATGTATCGCCCCCCTTAAGAACTTTTGTATGACAGCTACCCGAAGGAGTTGATGGATTGCACTAATTAATGAAATCAGTCTTGCTTTTGATATAAAACTAATTCCTGTAAAATTTTGAATCCCTGCTTTAACTTGTACTAGAGTTATAGTGGATTCTGTAACTTGTATACATTTTTGAAGGACTTTTGTAGGCTGCTACACGATGGACTCATTCGATTTGCATTATATTCGGAACTTTCGTTTCAAACATTGTAAACTTTAAGTATTCAAAATTTCAAGCTCCTAACTTGAAGCATTCGAGCAATAATTGTGAATACGTGTTTTAAGAACTCTTGTATGGGAGGTACCCGAAGGAGTAGAAGGATATCGCCCATTAACGAACTTAGCCTTACTTTTTCCATTTTACAGGTGCTGATAAAATTTCAACTTCCTAGGCCAACGGGTTCTTGAGTTATCGTGCAAACGGACGGACGGAAGGACGGACGGACGGACGGACGGACTGACGGACGGACAGCAAACGGATTTGGGGTTTTTGGCCACAACTAAACGCAAAATAATAAATAAGTTTTTTTTGTCCGAGGCTCGGTTCTGTGCGTTAAAAACTTTTTGGGCTGGATTAAACTTATAATACTCTATATGATTTCATCTAGAGTATAAAAAAAATCCATCTGTACGCCGTTCCCAAATTCGTAGCTCAGAAATCTGTTAAGCTTTCATTTGTTTGGTCATATTTTGAAGGATGTGCAGGGGGAGGGGGTAGCAGGAAAGTAGGAAGAGCGGACAGGGTGCGTTTAGATGAAAAAAATCGCCGTATACGTCGTCCAACGTCGTTGAACTACAAAAATCCCATTTAATTGGTCATATATTTGAGTGGGGTGGGGGGGTGGGGAATGCGGGGGAGAAGAGGAAGAGTTTTACGTCGTTGGCAAACTTATTTGATGGTGAATGTACGCCCACAAGCCCACTGGTTTTTCGTCCGAAAAGTCGCCGTTGGACTTTTCGTCGCCTGATTGGTTGATTTTAATAGGGGGAGGAGGTAAAGTCGCGCCAGTGTAAATCCACCTTCAAGGTTCATATCTCAAAAACCCGTTGAGCTAGAAAATTTCATTTGATTTGGTCATAGGGAGCGGCGGGTGTGAGGGGGAGAAGAAGAGGAGAGGAAGCATTGTAAACAACAGCAAAAAAAAGGAGCATGGGGAAGAAAGAGGAGAGCAAGTGTCCGTTTTAGACGAAAATTCTTTTTTTTTTCTATATCCCCGGACCCGCCTATGCCAGAAAGTTGAAACTTGGGGGATCGTATCAATCTGCGACATACTGGAGACGACTTGGGTGGCGAAATTGAAATTTGGTTTCCGTACCGAAGTGTTCAAGGAGCTGTACTGAATCTTTAAAGGGAGATGGAAAAGGAAGGAGGCACAACGGAACAGGAAAGCATCTTCTTGAACAACCCGCTATCATCATCATCAATGGTGCGACAGCCCAAATCGACGTCGCCTCCAATCGTCTCGATCCAAAGACCCCGCGTCCTTCAGCTGCTAATTTTTAAGATGGCTTTGCTATCTTCATCAACTGAGTCTTCCCATCGTTTGCCTACTGGCCTGGCTACCACTCGCTTTGCCTTTAAGAGCATGTTTCGGGATTCTTTCATCTTCCATTCGCTCTACGTGTCCACTGCAGTTTACGTAGCTTGATGAACGTTGAAGCTTCTGGCCCATTGTAGAGTAGCATCTTATTTGCCATTTTGGTGACCTTCCTTCACACGTCCCCAAAATTCGCTTCTTTCGAATGCGTTAACTGCTTTTTCGGAAGTTAGCGTTAAGGCAGGCGTCCACTAGAGGCGGGCCGCATCGCAACGGTGTGGCGAGCATTTTTTTTCTACGTAGTTCGTTCCGTTGCGAGTGTCGTTCAGTGGACGCACTTCCATAACAATGTATGGCAGGCGGATTTTTGCGATGCGGTCCGTCCGCCCTAGTGGACGCCTGCCTTTAATGTTCACGTCTCGCTGCCATAACAGAGCACAGGTCGTATATTAGTTTTATATATTCGCAGCTTATTGTTTCTGTGCGCTTTCTTAGATTTCATTATTGGAAGTACCGAATAATAGCATGATCCGTCGATTGATTTCGTTCGTTTCGTTGCCGACTTTTTCTAGATTAGTCCCCAAGATGGAACGCCCTTTTCTTTATTATCTAAATCTCTGCCGTTCTGCTGACTCCTAGACCTTAACGCGTTCTCTTATCACCCAAATTTTCGTCAACGTTATGTCAAGCTCCTCCCGATACAAGGAGAGACCTAGTAACGCATAGCATTCCTATTTTCTCACCGACGCCTCTTTTAAGTTTCGTTCGCAGTCGTACCGTACCGATCGAAACATGGCGCAGTTTCTTTTTTTTTTCCTCCCAATTTCAAATCCCAGAACGAAGCTTTTTTATTTTCGTAGTTTTTCTTAATCTTCAAAAAAAAAAAAAATTGCGGTCGATTTATTTATAGACGAGACACTTTCCGAGCGAAATAGTTCGAAAGACCTCAAGCTGGCTTTCACTTTATTAAAATTACAAAAAAAAAACAACAACAACAACAAATAATCAGGTATAAAGAACGAGATCAACAGCGACCCCCTCTCCCTTTCCCCCCAACGCAACCGAAAACAAGAACACACACAAACACACTATTGTTAAAAAGTGCACAATCATCGCTTGCCTAAAATCCGATTAAAAGCAGAAGAAAAAAACGAAGACGAGATAAAAACGAAGAAAAAAGAAATAAATAAATAATTGGCTGTAACTCCGCTGGCTAAGAGCTGCGGTCGGTTTTTAGTCGGTCATTGCAATAAAAATCATTCCAACCAGAAATTTGTAAAGAAAAATGCAAATTCTTTTTTTGCGCCGCTTTTTTCCGTTTTTTTTCGATTTGCCCGGTTACGAAATTTCAGTCACGGGAATTCCCTTTTGAATGTCCTAAATTCGGGGCTTTTTCTTTTTTTTCGAGAATGGGGGAATTTTTTGCAAAAATTCTGGTTTTTTTAAAAAAAAAACAACAACAACAAAAAGCTATCGCGGGACAAAACGGCTTTGTTCACACGTTTTCATAGGAATTGGCGCGCGTTCGTATTAATCCGTCCTCCCTCCCATCGCTGAGAAGCAACGACGGCATTGTGGCGCCCAAATAAACCAGAAAACGGTCAGCAAAAAAAAAACCTAGCAGCAGTTAAGCAGTCAGCACCACCAGCAGCAGGATGTGCGTAAGGACGGTAACGAAAAGGACGAAATTTAGCGGCGAAATAGAAGGGCCCAAGAAGACATTTTGGACAGGTTTTTGTCGCAACTTTTTGGCCATTGCGTGCGATCTACTCTAAGCTAGGGATATTCCTGGGAACTGCATGGCTGACGAACTCGCTCGACGCGGTACTACCCTTCAGATTATGCCGGAACATCGGAATCTGGGTGTGCCTTTTTCTACATGTAAACTGCTACTGGGATTAGACTCAATTGAGAAAACCAACTCAAGATGGGCAGACGGTGTTACATGTCACACTGCGAGACAGATCTGGCCGGAGCTGGATCTAAAACGCTCTAAACAGCTGACTTTGCTCAAAAGGGCGAATATCAGCACCACAGTCGGTGTCCTGACCGGACACTGTCTTATAGGTCGACATGCTAAAAGACTCGGTCTCTTCTCAAACGACTTCTGTAGAAGCTGCCTCGATGAGGAGGAGGAGGAGACAGTCCTTCACCTTCTCTGTACCTGTCCAGCTCTATCAGCCAGAAGGAAAGCTCATCTTGGAGCTTACTTCTTCAACTGTCTCGGTGACCTTGCCTCAGTGGAGGTCGCGAGAATCCAACGCTTCATTGCAAGCTCTAAATGGTTCGACGAGTTGGACCGGATTCGATGATCCTGTGGTAACACAACGGACCTTTTAGGTCTAAGTGTGTCCGTGTTCTCACCGGCAGCCACGCGTACCTACCTACCTACCTAGGAATACTCTACGCACTCTCATCGGTGGTGTACTGAAGGCCATTGCAGACGTTATAGACTTGTGCTGCAGCTGCGAGGACCCCCCGACGCCGAGGTCGGCATATTCCATTTGCTTTGCGAATGCCCCCTCGGTTGGTAAGGAGGCGAGGATCTGACGGGTATTTTCCCGACATTAAACTGACCAAGCTGCTACAGTTCCGTAGGCTAGTTGAACGATTGGACGCTCATGGGTCGGCTACGAAGATTTTCAAACTGAAGGACGCGATCGCTGGATCGAGATGACGGGAGACTAAGGTTCGATTTCACTCCTACTGCAGCACTCGAGGTGATTTTAAATCTTCCACCGTTACACCTGTATGTACAAAAAGAAGCCAGGCTCATGACGTACCGACTTCTAACTTCTGAGGATACGGAAGCAAAGAAAATAGCCGCCACGAACCTTGTGAGAGGGCTCGTGAGCTTATACTGGTTTAGGTTCCTGGACACCGGCAATGAATCTGCGGACAAGTTAGCGAAAAAAGGAGCTGACTTAAAGCTCACAGAACCACTGCCTTTCTGTTGAATGCCAACAGCTGCGGCAAAAGAAAGACTGTTGGGCTGGATTAGTATCCAAGCTGACCTCTACTTCTGTGAAAACACGGCCAACGAAAGTATCTACACTGCTGCACAAAAGCGTGGTATTGATCCAAAAACCTGCAGTTGGATCAAGGTCATGCTAGAACGCAGGAAAATAACTTCGACACTAGCCGACTCAACAGTCACAGTCACAGCTGCGAAAGGCTGTCCACAGGGTGGGGTACTATCACCCACGACCTTCTTCAAGACCTAACAAATTCCGGAGTCACGGTACAGGGTTACGCTAACGACCTTGCCATCCTTGTTAGAGGTAAATTTGAAGAGACGGTGACAAATCTAGTTCAGAATACCCTAAACCAGGTAGCAACCTGGTGCACTAAAGCAGGATTGGAGGTGTAAAGGAGGTGTAAGGACAAGTTATCTAAGCCTACTCTTTTTGGAGAATCCATAGAGTATGCTAGTGAGGTAAAATTCCAGGGAATCATCCCGGATGAAAAGCTCACTTGGAATGCTCATTTGGACAAAGTTCTTGAAAGGGCCAGAATCTCTATCTGGACCTGCAGGAGCCTTCTCGGCAAAAACTGGGGACTGAGTCCAAAACTTACCTACTGGATGTATACCGTCGTTGCTAGAGGCCCATTATAACTTACGAGGCATCCGTCTGGTGGAAGAAAATAAAGCAGAAAACTGCCCCGCCTAAGCTGACTAAATGACAAAGACTGGCATGCCTGGGTATTACTGGGTACGATGCGCACCACTCCCACAGCTACCTTAGAGGTGCTTCTCAAGCTAGCACCACTACACTTAGAAATACAGAAAGAAGCAGGGTTCACCACATACAAACTTTTGAGCTCGGAGGGCGAGTCAGAGCGCAAACAGCTTGCCCAACTCTTTCCGCGGAATTCAACAAGGACCCCATACTATCGATACCTCTTTCTGATTCAATGGTACCGAAAATCTATCTATCTAATGAGGATATACTACAGAAATGATCATGTGATCCGGTGGTGCAGTGGGAGGTCGTCCGTTCGAATCCCGCATAGCCATGGGGCTTACCCATGTTGGTCTAAGTTAGAAACAAAGTGAAGAGTCCCCCCAGTAGGGGTCATACAGGAACTGAAAAGCCATTGACGACGCCGTCCGGTCCATAAGAACGCAAATACGACGATCATAAATCAAAATTCGAAGAGAAACAATTTCCGTGCCATTCGATCCGATCTTATTCTCATTTTATTTGTTATTAATTAAATCGCCGGGAACAAAAGTTGGTTGCCTTCATTGACGCCACGAAAACTCATCTGGGAAGGCAAAACTATCGGCCAGAAAAAGATCGCGTCAGCCACAGGCATTTGGAAAAAAAACCCTACAACTTTTCAAGTAAACAAGTGCCGAGATTGAGCACACGCAAAAAAACAAACAACTGGTTAAAGTCCAAGCTTTTTTCCATAAAATTCGCCAAACAAGAACCACAGCTCGTTTTAAAAGTGTAATTAAAAGCGCCGATAACCTTTGCCATTTGTTTTATAAACGAGAAAATGCTGGGAAAAAAAAACCGAACTGGAAGCCATCAGGAAGTGCGACGGGCTATTTTTGATTGCAATTCGACGAGAATTTTGTAACGGCAATAATCCGACTGATTCATTTTGTTGCCACGCTACGCTTGCATCGGCCATTTACGCCACAACTTTGCAGTCCATTAAAATCAAAGGGGGTGGAAGGGGTTTTTTTGGGGGGGGGGGGCGGTGGGTGGCAGCAACATTGAACATTTTTAATTGACCTGAAAAAAACCGGATCAAATCTTTCGAATTCTTGCACAATCGTTCGTGTACTTGACCATCAAACTGCACACTGTTCGAACTCCCGCGGAAAAAAAAGATGAAAAGCTGCGGCGAGACCCGATTTCGCCGCGAATCGAAGAGATGCAAGTCCATTTCTTGCACATTTCAAACGAAGAACCGCCACCGGTCTGGTGGCGGTCGCAGCAATGACATTGATCGCAGGTGAAGGCGAGAGATCTACCAGATCGGTTGCAGCAGAAAACGCTCATTTTTACCGTAAACGAATTGAGGAATCACTCTCGCCGCTTTCCTTGACATAGAAGGTGCCTTTAATAATGTTCGACTTACGACTATCAAAAGCTATCGATGGAAGTGGAAACCGAGATTTGCAATTGGCTTGACTTAAAGCAGGATTATTGAATCCGAACTGGGAGAGTGTCTTATCACAAAGTCAGTCTCCAGAGGCACCCCGCAAGGAGGTGGGTAACGAGCTAGCTGATGAACTAGCTCGAGCAGGCTCCAGCCTAAGCTCACTAGTGGTGGACCAGCACATTGCTATTCCCATCGGATCCATAAAACAGTCTATCGACTCACTATGCTTGCAGTGGGCAGGCAATAGATGGTCAAACCTAACTACATGCTAAATATCAAGAACTCTTTGGCCTGAATATGATCATGGGAAAAGCAAGTATATCCTGAGCCTGAGCAGGAAGGCACTGCCTGATCGGTAGGCACGCTAGACGACTGGGAACAGATGCAAATGATCTCTGTCGTAGCTGCGGTGACCCAGAAGTGGAGGAGTCAATCTTCCACGTCCTATGCGAGTGCCCGGCCCTATCGGGAACGAGAAGACGAAATCTCGGAGCTTATTTTCTCGATGACCTCGGTGATATCGATAAGGGAAAGCTATGTAACATAGCAAATTTCATTAAATCCAATAAATGGTTTTAGGTTTCACGAGTTACCATACTCTAACGGACGAACACTAACGTCTATGTGTAGGAGGATGACAACATCACCACCCCACACACCATACCATACCATACCGTAAACGAATCGTACAACAAACAAAACATTGCTGTGCCGTTTTCTAATCAGATTTTCGGTCGTCACGCTAACCGCAAAGAAGATGAAAAATAGTCTCCCTCTTCAAGGAAGTACCCAGCCAGGCTTCAAGGTCACCGACAGATCGCACGGTATCCGAGTTACCCGCAATAGCAGCCGTGACTCAATGCGCTTCAACCAGAACCAAATCATTTCGTACCCTTTGTGCCGGGAATAAAAGTGCGAGTTCAAAACAAACAACGAACTCATCACGATTTCCGATCTCGTAGGCCCGCGATGGTTCTTACTTCTGGTATAACTAGGTTAGCAAACAATAAAGGCTCCTGCATAGACCACATATTTTCGAAAAGTAACTACCCACTCACACCACTAATTCTAGAAACCTGCATTACAGATCATTTCGCTATAATAGATATTTTGAACTTAGACAGTAATCTTGTTACTATTAAAAAAAATACTCGCCCAATCAAATCAAATTTAAATTACACTAAATTAATAAGTGCGGTTAAAACTGAATCCTGGAATAAAGTCCTTAACTCAGAAGACGCGAACAATTGTACCGATATATTTTACACCACCTTAAACGAGCACCTATTAAACTCTTATACTATATCTACGATATCAAATTCTAAATTCAGACCAATAAAACAATGGGCAACACAAGGTATTGTTACTTCAATTCGACATAGAAATAAATTAGCAAAGCGTTTATCGAAATCGAGAGATTTCGATGAAAATCACAAACTGGAATACGTCACATATAGAAACAAATTGCAATTTATTATCAAACTTGCTAAGCAAACATATTATCAAAATTAAATCTATAATTCACTCAGTAATCCTAAACAGCTTTGGAAGAATATTAATGAAATTGCTGCCCATAGTTGCAGGTCTACCGGAACTGATATTAAGCAAATTTTTGATAGCAAGAAAAATGTTGTTACTGATGCACTGAAAGTTGCAAATGTAATGAATAACCATTTCAAAATCATAGGTGAGAAAATCTCGTCGCAACTCACCCATCAACTTCCTACCCTTCCGGTTAATATCACTTACGACCATAACTCATTATTCTACATGTCGTTTATAACACAATCAGAGATAAAGAAACATATTGCCGAATTAGACCCCAAGAAAACACCTGGTATCGACGGATTAACCCCTCGAATTTTCAAGCATCTCTCCAACCTCTTAATTAACCCACTCCAACATATCTTTAACAAATGTATTAAACAAGGAGTTTTTCCAACAAAATTTAAGGAAGCTGAAATCATAGCCCTCCATAAAAATGGGGATAAAAATGAGCCCGGTAACTACAGGCCTATATCTATTCTATCTGTGATAGCTAAATTATTTGAGAAATGTATTAAAAACCGCATGACTAAATTTTTGGAAGAAAACGATATTCTAGCAAACAATCAATATGGTTTTAGAAAAGATAGAAGTACTGTCAACGCTATTTATTATCTTACCGAGTACATATATAAGTCATTGGACATTAATGAAAGAGTTTTAGCAATATTTTTAGATCTCAAAAAGGCATTTGACACAGTAGAGCAATATCTTGCTTCAGAAATTGCAATCTTTAGCAATAGTTAGAAATACCTACTCATTACTAAGCTCGTATCTAACAGATCGCACGCAGAGGGTTAAAATAGATGAAGTGGTTAGTGAACAATTAACCTCAAGTTGTGGAATACCACAAGGGACTGTTTTAGGGCCGCTATTATTTCTAATTTATATGAATGACCTTTGTAAAATGGATGGCGTACCAATAAATGGTCACTTAATATCCTTTGCCGATGATACCGTCATTTTGTTTAAGGCGAATAACTGGCAGGATACATTCAGAAAAGCGACAATTGGTTTGAGGAATATTGACGAGTGGTTAATAAAACATAAAATGGCTATTAATGTCAGCAAAACAAAGTATATGTGTTTCGGAGAAACAGCAAAAAATAAAACTTTGCAAACTTTAGCCGACTCGCGCAACAACACAATAAGTAGAGTGACCGAACATAAATATTTGGGAATTATAATTGATAGTAAGCTTAAATGGGAAAATCACATAACTTACCTTTGCAAGAAAATCAGGAAAACCATTTACTCTTACTTTTTACTACGTAAAGTACTTAACCTAAATCTATTGAGAATGATATATTTTTCTATAACACAAAGCATAATTCTGTATGGATTATTAATCTGGGGGTCGACGTATACGGCAACTTCTAGTAACCAAAATGTGATTTATAATTATGTAATCTTTTTTAACGTTTCATTCCTTCATAACATCTCATTTTGTTTACACTTTTATTTTATTTTCTGTATCATTATTCTATTGGGTCTTATATAGAAATATGTCATATCAATCACAATGTTATTTGAACTACCACACACAAGCCTATGGCTCATGTGAGTTTGTGGTTTTTTTTCCTTGTAATTTGAATTTTTTAAATTTATCAGTTAATTTTTAACACTTGTACATGACCACAAATAAAGAACTATATTATTATTATTATTATTATTCTGAAAGCGACTGAAAAATACTATTTTCAAATTCAACCCTCGAACAACACCCCGCACCCAAACTCATTGTTGTTCGTTAAACGGTCAAACTCGAAGCCGTCTTCGCAGACCCTTTTCACCCGCACGCAATTTCCTCGACATGAAAACAGGCACAAAAAATTGTCCCCGATCGCGTTGTGTGCTCGCTTTTAACTCATTTATGTTCGGGATACAGTAAAAAAAACAGTAAAATATTTGCGAGAAAAACAAATGCAATTCAATTTAAACCGTTACATAACGTTTTTTTCAAATGGCGCGAAAAACCGAAACTTGAAAAGCTTTCCCCGGTTTTTATTCACACCTAGTCGATTGATCCGCCACCTGGCTGAAACGAACAAAACCTGAAATAAAGGGAAAATCTGTGCTGCTTTCAAAGCACACTTTGACAGCGAACATAAAAAAACTTTCCACCAGATTGGGACACGCTTTTAATGGACAACGAAACAAACAAAACGGGGGGTAAATAAAGGGAATTTTATCGAATTAGAAAATTTCCCACCCACCCCCTTCCCTTCGACTACAAAAAGCTCCATTGACAGCTACCAGTTTAATTTGATGAGATTCACGCCAGATCGCGCAGTTGTAGGGATGTAGTCGGTTGAACGAAATGTTTTGAATATTGGTCATGGCGCGGGGATTTGGGCGGGGGGGGGGGCACTTAATTAATTCGAAGATGAGAAACATTTTCTTCACGCTTCTCGCACTCACACCATCTGCTTGAATTCCACCTTAAACTAAAAAAAAAGCTCTGCGTCCTCGTTCGTTGTATTCTCCGTTATACCACTTCCTTACCCCAAAAGAGAGGGGCACGGGGTGATTTTAACAAATAAAACGCTTAGCCAAACACTGAAAATCGTGAAATAAACGAAAAGATGTGTAATTAAAACGATTTTAAGGAATGATCAAGCTGATGGTCTTTGTAACTAGTGCTTAAGAATAATTGTGTGTATTTATATACCTCTTATTAAAATATAATAATAATAATAAAGGAATGATCAAAACAGAAACGAATGGGGTTTTTTTTTGTGATGAATATATTTCTTCGTTTTTTTTTTTTTTCATAATTTTTTCGTAGATTTTTTTTTTCTTTTATATATATATATACCTCTTACAATTTATATTGAATTTTGTAGCTGCGTGAGTTTTTGTATGATATTTGAAATATTCCCGAGCGCGTTTTCTACTTAAGCACATTAGTTTCGGATTCGAAATAAAAGAGGACGAGGGCGGGGGGAAGGGTTTGCTTTTATTCAACAACAAAAAAATGCTTGTGCGAAATTTTTTGCAAACGTTTAAAAATTAAAAGCGGACGTACCGGGAATACAATCGTAGTGATTTTACATGAATTTTCAGTTCTCCGGCTTATACAGAAGATTATGGTGTCTTTTTTTCGCGCTTATGGTCTAAACGAACTTTACAAACAAAAAATTTAAATTATTTAAACGCGACAGTCTCGTTCTAATTGTCTTTCTCTATTTTTCTACGTTACCTGGCTAGAATTATTATTTTATATATATTTTTATTTTTCATAGCGTAAGTATATTTACAATAAATAAAATATTTAAAAAAAAATTGTGTTTGCTTATAAAAAATTTAAAAACTGGGGGGGAGTTGAAAAATTCAGGAAAGAAGGGCGACCACTCGCGGTCCGGAAAGCACCTCAGTGTATTTTTCGTTTGTTTTTTTCTTCTTTTTTTTTTGTTTAATTAAATTTCTTATTCGATACTTTTCTTTTATATTTTTTATGCTTAAAATTAATAAAATTGTTTCTTATCTTAGATCTGTTTTGCTTTCTAATTAAATTTACTTTAAGTTTTCTTCATTTTTTTTTTTTCCTTAACAATTAAAAGTTTTATAATGCACCGGACTGTATCATATCGTTTCCAAGTAAAACTCTGTTCAAAAAAAAAAAAAAATGGGTTCGGAGAGGAATAAGTGTGAAGGTAGGCAGGCAGGCAGGCGGGCGAGGCGGATGGAGTGCGATTGATGATGGATTTTGGTGTAATGTGAAGTAGTGTGTGTAATCGACTTAAAATTAAGAATAATAATATGCGTATAAAAAATAATAAAATAGTATAAAAAAAATATCACAATTCGAAGCAAAAGGCGACGCAAATATAGCGGCCTTTTTGCTCCACTAAGAGTCTTTCATGGTTAGTCCAGTTGTTGTTCTTTTCCCCTGTTTGTTTTTGAAACCTCAAAAGATAAAAACAACAAAAAGACATTGTGGAAGATAGAGAGCATAGCGGGGAAGAAAGGAGAATGATCGAAGATGAGGCAGAAGCTTAAAATGTAGTGAGGATAAAGTAAATGTAATGAGGGGGGGGGGGGGAATGTTTGTGGATGGATTTGAGTGGAGAGTGGTTATTTTTCTCGGTTTTTTTTTTGAACAGAATTTCTCATCGTTTTTGCATCCTCTCGTCAATTTCAGTACAGTAGCAGAAAGCATTTAAGTTCAGTCGTAGTCAATTGGTTTACTGCAATAATATCATCGCAATTCTGTTTATGGCTGTGACTTAAGTAATCTTAAAAAAAACAAAACAAATAAAGAAATTCGTTGAGTTGAACGAAAAGATCGGAAAGGAGTTCCCCGAAACGATCGGAAAGGAGTTCCCCGAAACGATCGGAAAGGAGTTCCCCGAAACGATCGGAAAGGAGTTCCCCGAAACGATCGGAAAGGAGTTCCCCGAAACGATCGGAAAGGAGTTCCCCGAAACGATCGGAAAGGAGTTCCCCGAAACGATCGGAAAGGAGTTCCCCGAAACGATCGGAAAGAAACCAAAGAAATTGAAAAGGCTTACCATTAAAATATTGATGTCAGCAGGCAGAAGTCTCTTCACCCTCCAACGTGCAGGCCACATTCTCTAGCTTATGACCTAGATGCATTTTTTTGCAATTCGTATCTATTTCGAGAGTAGTCAAAATCTACAAGGATCAAAATCAGTTAGAATTGCTGGAGAATTGGGTAAACTATCTCGAAATCCACCCACCTGATCCCTGTATTTTGTAACGTATATGTAGAGTTCTTTAAGCGCCGCTATCGTATCGAATTCGTCGGTCTGCTGTACGGACAATTGCTGCATGGCCGTGCCCATTTCTTGATCACTGATCTGAGGTAATTGGGCAACTTCGTGATAGAATTGCTTAACCATATCACGATATTGTGGAATGTCCTAAACGAAAAAAACAAACTCATCGTAATTTCAACGCGCATTGCACACCACACTTACTTTAGCGAATAGAAGCTTATTCGACGGCGAATCTTTGCCCAATCGATGCTCAGTTGTCGAGCACGCGTCCATAAATGTTTGTGCGATAACGCTCAGGCACGCATCGACAGTTGTCGCCTTATTTATATCGAATATAAAATCGGGATTCTTGATAAAATTCACCCAGAAACGAAGCGGTAAACTGTTCGATTTCCACGCGTGAACGATCTCATGATCGGAAATGTTGTGCCGTCGGGCCGCCTCGTCTAGTAAATCGAATAGCCACTTAACGGCCGGCGGTAATTCTTCGTTAACGGTCAGAATTGTGGCAAAAAAGTCGTCAACGAATTTCTGAATGGTTCCCTTGGTGGCAAGCAGACGTGTCAAGAAAATCTCCGGTATGGCCTTGTGAGTACGTTCAGTGGCGGCAGCGGCAGCAGCCGCTGCCGCCGCAGCGGCCACATGAGACGACGACATTGTCGAATTTTTCATGTTCAAGTGATGATCGGCTGCAACAATCATCGGTTTGATCAGATGAAAGATGCGCGGCTGTTGCAAACCCGACTCCAGATCGCCGTTCATTATAATGTGCGATTGCGAATTATTGATGTAGTAGACTGTCGACGAAAAGAAAAATTTAATTGCTTTCGTATGGCAGGCAAACTGCAAAACCTAACGGAACTTACAATTTGCAAACGGCTGCTGCTTGTTGTAGTTGTAGCTGTCATTTTGCCGCGCAATTAACGACATCACCGCCGATTCCTTAACACCGTAGTGGGCCAGCGTATTCAAACGTTTCCATCCGTTCATCGTTTTCGTCGTTAGATCTTCGTCCTGGAGGGTCAGGTGCCCGCCGCGACCATGCCGCCACTCCAAGTCGACTTCGTGGACGGACGGACGCATCGAGAATGGCGTATTCTTGAAGAGTGCATCCAAAATTTTCGACTTAACTTGCGATATGGTGTCGCAATCGAGCACCTTACACTGGATCTTTTCGTCAAGATCGTCCTGCACAATGTGCAGCGTTACAATCGAATGATCGATTTGTTCGCGCAACAGACGTTCCTCGGACAGCGAGTAGCGTGCATCGTTCGTGACCGCATCGACCAGACCCTTTTCGATCTGATGCTTGATCGCCTTGAACAGAAGGAACAGGCTCGATCCGGCATACTCCTTCAGATAGTCGTACATACAGATCGCCATGTAATTGGTTAGCATCTTCTCGACGACACTCTCGGTACGGCGCAGCATCAATTGCGGATGTTTCGTCAGCACCGACTTGTCGATCAATCGAAGCAGAAGGCATTTTAGAATTTCGGTCGCGTACTCCATCTTATTCATCAGGACGATCATCAGAAGCGACGCGACATTAACCCTGAAACGGAATCGGGCGATTGTTTTAGCAGGAACATGGGGACGGCCTACTTTCACTACTCACTTGTCGCGGATGTTGAACGACTTTTGCGCTTCCAACGTTTCAATGAAGGCCAACACAAAGTACTTGTTGCTGATCAGCTGTTCGAATTGTATCATGGCCGTGTCGTAGTTTGTTCGTGCAGCGTTTTGCTTTAACTGGGCGGGGGAAAAAAAAAAAAGAAAATTTACGACGTCCGGCAAACTAATTGTGTACATACCTTCGGCAAATTGAGCACCGGATGATCGGAAACACCGGGAAAGAAAACCTTCATAATATAATTGACATGATCGAGAGTCGGAATGCCCGAACTCTCCAAATCGGCCGTTAGATCGGTCATATCCGTTTGCAATTCGGCAAACGCTTGCTTACACTCCAAACGAACGTTACTCTCGAGCGTGTCCATCTGAATCTGAATGCGTTTATATTCGCGCTCGGCCTGCGTACTCTTGCGCCGATAGATCACCAATATAACGACCAACAATATCACAATGATCACGATACCGATCACAATACCGGCTACCGCGTGCGAAAACGAATACGGCTTCAACAGTTCGTACTTGAGATAGCCGATCGGGAAGCGCAAGTAACGACCGACACGAACAACAACCAGCGGCAAATCGGTGTTCGTTTGAACGTTATTCTCGTCGGTTGCGGCCGGTTGATATTCGGGCGGCGTGCAAACCAGTTGTGTTAGCGCCAGGCTCGTAACGTTACATTGAAGCGAACCGATCGTAACGATCACGTCCGTTTCGTCCGACGCTACATTCAAATTTTCGCCTTCGATAACGAGCGTGTCGCCCTTGTACAGCTTCATGCCATCCGGAAACGAAAAGTAGTTGGGATCGTCAACGTAAACGATCGTACTACGGATATTCTGGAAATATTTGTTCAAGTCGCGAACCGATTGAACGTTATCCATAACGAAACCGACCTGCAGACTGAGCTGCGTTTCGCGAATTTTCAACGCGGCCACATCATTACCGCTTGTCGGCATTGCGTAGTAGCCGATCGTTGTAAACAGGCTCATGTCCGGCGAAACGACACTTCGCTTCTTCAGGTTTTCGTAGTTGTGCAGCTTGTGCAGGGCCCGCTTGTATGCTGCGAATTTCGCATTGACCGCCGGCGATGGACATTCCATTTGATTCGAATTGATCACGTAGCACGAGCTCTTGTTGACACGTTCGCCGTCGAAGAAAACTTCGATTTCGGGCTTCTGAATCGAATCCAAGTGGGTACCGTGTACCGTAACCATACGTCCGCCGCTCGCAAAACTCTTGAGCGGCTTGATTTGCATAATGCGCGGATCGACCGTGTAATTATAAATGCTGCATGCCATGTAATCGTGCGCGTAGAAGCTTCGCTGATGATGGCACAGGCTGTACGTTCGATTTGCGCCGTCCACGTACAGCGTAAGCGACCGTATCGGTTCGGATTGACGAGCTGCCGACGTTATGCACGTTAGGCGGCTGCTCGACGCTTGCGTTACATTTATCTGGCACTCGTAATTGTCCAAATAGGCGCGAATATTCGATCCGATATTCAAGTACTTGCCGATTAACGAGAGCTGCGTTCCGCCACTTTTCGGGCCCATCGTCGGTTGCAGTCCCTCCAGCTTGATGCTCTTGAACTGAAATTGTACGCTCGATTCCGTGTAGCCGGCATCGTTTGCGACTTTAATCGGTGCGGTCAGTTCGTGTACAACAGCGCCCGTTCGACATTCGATCTTTACCGAAATTTCGTAGTTGACCAGCTCGCACGGTACATTACCGATGCTGATTTTACCGCGAACATCGTCCTCGCGAATTCCCAAATTGCTACCCTCGACCGTGACCAGAGTGCCACCTTCGATCGGTCCGCTTAGCGGCTTTATCATATCGATACGCGGTCGCGGACATTCGTTCGGCTTCTCTACGCTGCACGTTTCGTTGTACACGCACGAGTTTACGCACCACGAACACTGATATTTCGGATGACGGGTTACGCACAAGCTGCAATCGGCATGTTCGCGATGCGATCCCAACACGTCGCATTTGTACAGGACAACCGATGCGGTATCGATGTAGTGCTGCCGATTCCAAATCACATCGACCTTGGCGATATATTCGTTTGTGTTCACTTCGTAGAAGTACTGCGGGGGGGAAAAAAAACAGAATTTAATTTCCTCTCCGACGACCCTAACCACACAAAACTCACCGGTGTCTTTTCGCAAACAACAAACTTATTGGACTCGACTCGAGCCGGCAGCAGCATTTGCGCCCCCTCAATGTGCACGGTGCACAGAAAACCGGTGTGTGCACTCTTCGGCTTCGGCAGGTTCTCGATCTCCAATCGGATCTCTTTCGGAACCTTGACCGGTAGCAGGATCGGATTCGGCTGATCTTTGATGTGTGGACAGGACTGTGAAAAAAAAAAGAATATTAAAACCCAACCGGCAACGAAAGCAACGCTTACATTCTCCTTGCTAATCACGTTCTCCAAATTGCGGCAATGCTCCAGCGTGTGAACGCATTTATTGTCGAATATGCACCAGTTACAGTCCCACTGACTCTTCACACACTTCCGGCACGTATTGTGCCGCGAACAGTCAAAGTAGGCAAACGATCGCGACACAAAGTCCTTGTTCGTCTCGGAACTTCGTACCGACAACGGCACAAGCACGTGATCCTTGTTCGATTCGATTTGCGGCCGCTGATCAATCGGTGGCGTCATGCACGACAGCCCGTTCTCCATAACGTCCGCATCGATCGGCGTCGAATTGCCGAAAACGCAACGATACTTTGCATTCAACGGTTCCGGAAGCGTTCGTATAACCAGCTGTACGGTCGTTACTTCCGTGATTGGAATTTTATCGGGCGCGACCGATTCAAAGTCGATACACTGCTGACCGCTTCCCAGCGACAGCCATCGAGCGGCACTGGTGTCCTTCTGGCATGCGCTTCGTATTGTGCAACGTTTCTCCAGCGAACACCAGCCACAGAATGGATCGCGCGATTCCAAACAACTCGAACAGTTCGTGTAGATGCCGCAATGTTCGACGCGCAACTTTGTAATCTAAACAAAAGAACACCATCAATATTACCGGCAAAATTCCGCCCGCCCGCACAATACTCACCTTTGTCCGCGACAAAACGTACAGGTAATTGTGTTTTGTCAACATCATCGTGTCCGGCAGGATCTTATTGCCCGGATCGACGTCAATCTCCTCGTACTCGCCGGGCGTTTGACCCGAAATCATCACCTGTACCAAACAACAAAATGACGCGCCGGCTATAAAACAACGGGACAAAATTTACCTTCTTTATACTGCCGTGCTCGGTACCGAGAAACGCAAGCGAATGCGGCCCCGTCGTCGTAGCCGCAATCGACGTGATCGATTCGTTCCCAAAGTGGAACAGGGCGTGCGCCATGATCGGCGAGACTCCGCTAATCTTCAGGCCGACCGGGCAAAAGTTGAAGATGTTTCCGATCGACTGAAACCAGAAAAACAAACCGACATCAGTTGCGTCCTGTCGGCCAAAGCCAAAATACATACCCCAACCACCGGACACTTGCCGTCGTTAATCGTCCCGGAAATGTAGCCCAAGTTCCGATCCTTGATCGTCCCGTTGAAGCACATGTGAATGTTCTCCGCAAAGATCTCCTCAATCTCCTTCAGGCTATAGATGCAAATAGCCGACTTGGACTCGGGCTGATCGGTAATTTCGCGCGACGGCGAAAAAACCGTCACCAGGACATGATCGTCCCGCTTAATGTCCAACTGTTGGCCAAGCTTCTGGCCGGCAAGCGTGATTTTTGCGTCCCGCACGATATTATAGTCGACGTTCGATTGCGGCGCCAGACACTGAATCGTGATCTCCGTGTAGCTATCGTAGTTGGAATCGCTGATACAAATCCGGGCCAGGCGTGTCACGTAGCCCGCCTCCTCGGCCAGATGTGACTTCTTCTGAACGATCATAAAGTACGCGTACTCGGACGAATTGAAGCCGTAGACGTAGTCGACGAGAAAATGATCGCGATACTTGACATCGATATTGATAATTGACTGCTGTATCGAGAATTCGGCAAAGCTAAGATCGTCCAGCTTGCGGGACGATATGGCGGGCACGTCGTGACGATAATCGCCCACGTTCGTGAACGTCGTGCCGACATAGAGAATGTCGGACGTTTGCCACGCCGTGTATTTGGACGGGCCGATAAAGGCGTAGGTCGAGTGAAGTTCATCGTTGGCGGCCAGAGCGATACCGATCGATTTCGGTGCGTCCGGAAATGTCGTCAGATTGTACAGTTCGCACGCGCCCTGATGAATGCTACCGCACGCGATCAGCGTATCGCCCGCCTGATTAACGATCAGCACCTTGTTGTGATTGTTGGTCTGGAGGGTTTCGATGTCGTCGGGACATCCGGCCGCATGGCATTGCGGACTGTCGTGTTTCGGGCCGGTCGAAGCCTGCGAAAGAACCGACAGGTTCTCGTTGAGCTGCAGAATTCGATTGGTTGCGCCCGCGTACAGAACCGATCGTTTTGCATCGTACGTAACGTGCGTGAAGTAGTTGGTGCCAGCGGTCGGTCCGCCACTCGATCCATTCGTGGCGGTCGTCGTGACTCCACCGCCCGATAAGTTCGAGCCGGGCAGCGTGTACTGCGAAACAATGTCCAGCGAACCGGAGGACACCGTGTGCTTTGTCACGTTACTGCTGCTGCTGCGGGACGAGCCCGAGTTCGGCGTGATCGCCAGGACGATAAGAAGGGCGGCAGCTACGCAACACCGGGACGTTGATAGGACGGACATCGCACAATTCACTTTAAAAGCAATCGAAAAAAAAAACAAACAAACTGACTCCCTTACAAGCTAAACAAATGTGCAAAAAAAAAACAACAACTGGAGAATCGGGGCCTTCCGAGCCACAGCTCGCTGGATTCACTTTTCCCGTCGACTTCTCGTCTTTTCTTAATAACCAAAAACTGTCAAACCTGGGGCCCCCCCCGGCGACGGGGTGCTTCTGCTGCTTGGCCTGAACCCCCCCGATTTCCGTCGATCGGGAGTCGCCTCCTTGTACAAACGATTCGCTTCGGTGGCACTTTGTTCCGGCGCTCCCGTCTTAATTCTTCGATTTTCTTTGTATGCTGTTTTTTTTCGCTCCACTCGCAATTCACAATGTCCGCGGACGTTTTGTAGTCGATTCGCGGCACTTCATGGTGCCGGGACGGGGGTGCGGTGCAATGGAAAAAAAAAAAAGAAAAAAAGGACGCGTGAAAACCGCGGGGGATTGCACGGAACGGTCGCGCACACACAACAGCAGGGAAACGGCAAACGGGGACCCGAATCAAAAACAAAAGAAAAACCGAAAAAAAAAAAACAAAACAATTGCAAACCTACGGCCAGAACATTCTTAGCGCCCGATTTTCTTCACACATTTTCTTTCACCCCCGCGTGAAGCGCCCCACGAATTCCGGGGGGGGGGGGCGGCCTGGAAAAGTTGCAGCGTCCTATTCGCGGGTTTTTTTCTCTTTCTTCGCGTCGTCCGCGCGGCGTAACTTTTTCCGGACAGCGAGCGTTTTCTTCTCGTCGTCGTCGAAATTTCCTCGTCCTTTTAAAACACTTTCACAGCAGCTCCCTTTCGTGACCACCGCGCACACCATACAACACACTTTTCTTTTTTTTTGTCTTGTCCTTTTTTTCGTCGTTGTCGCCGCCGTTTGGACCTTTCTCCTGCTGCGGATTTTCTCCCCCCCGGGGATCTTTTCGATAAATTTCCGGCGCGAAAAGTTTACCGGCCACGTTCAATATTCGATCGAGACGACTAAACGATCGCAATGGAGTCAGAAAATGGCAAAAAATTCCGATTTTTTCCGGATAAGATGACCGCACGAACACCGAACCTTTCCTTCACGACGTGAATTTCGGTCCCGGACCGTGGAGACAACAAAACGCGGCCATCTTTGACATTTCTGTGGTGGTATGCGTGTCTGATGTCGCGATATATGCGCGGCTGAATTGCGTGTACACGCGATTCCCAGTCGCTGACAATGATTTGGTATGGGTGTAAGCGACCAATCGAAATCGGCGCCATTGTCGTGGTGGCGAGTTGGTGAAGTAGCGCGTAGTGAATAATGGGGGCGGTAAATTTGAATTTTTTTTTTCGTAGTACTTTGAAGGGTGGTTTTTTTTTCTTTTAAATGAAAACATCGGCTCGTATTTTACTATCAAATTGTATTTCTGTTTTTTTTTGTTATTAAATTTCTTGTAAATCAAATTGTAACAATTTAGCGTAAATGAAGGAGACGTGTGGAAAGGGGGAGGGGGTGAAGAAAAGGATGAAAAAACAGGCGGTCCTTCGTTCCGTCGAGCTGTAGGCGGGACAGAGTGGCTGGGGGCCCTCCTCTCTTTGTCGTTCCCTTAACGAAAATTACCGGGGGGGGGGGGGATTTTTTTTTCTAACGAACATAAGACACATTAATTGCTGTTTTTTTTTATATATAAATCTCGAAATTCTTAAGCTGAATAATAATTGCCCAATTGCCGTCTAATAACAATTTAATCGGCAAAAACGGACTACACTGAAAATTTCTATTAACTTGACTTAGATTTAAGTTTAACGTGTTTTTAAATATAATTCTGGCGTGTTTTTTTTTTTTAACGCAATTAGTCGCATAATCTTTAAAGAAAAATATAATTCGAAATGGGTGTTAAATTTTAAACGCACGATTGACTGAGCTAGACACTAATAAAAACTAAAAAATAACTGAACGTTATGACTGACATACAGTGAACAGGTCGAAAAGGACGAGAATTTCTAATTTTACGATGTATTAAACTTATATTTTTTTTTTTCGTCGGCAACAGAGTTAGTCTCATATTTCGACGTAATTCTTGATATAAAATATATATATATATAAAAAAAAAAAAAGAACGTTAGGCTCTGAACAAGACGGAGGGATGATTTAACGATGACTTCTTACATTATGCGACATTTTTCTTCGCCTTGTGGATCACCCTGAAACGAGAACGGAAAGAGAAACGAAACGAACGTTTCGAGTTAGTAACAAAAAAAAATGTCGGCGTGTTTTAGCTTAAAACTAACAACAAAATTTGACGAAAGTAATTAGCCAGCATCGTTCTAATTAAGTTGTAAATCAAGCAAACATTATTTTATGCAACATAAAGCACCTATTCCCCCTTGGACAACACACGGCAAATGAAATTCGAACAAGGAACTCTACCGTGGCTCCTAAACTGGTTGTGATTACTTTTAACCGTTACTAAAACAGCGCGAAAAAAAAAACCAACGCAAAACATACAAACGAAAATCGAAAAAAAAAAAAAAACCGAGAAATATGTTTTAAACCAACCACGCGCGTTTGGAAGACTGGAGGAATGAATGCCTTGGGCTGCTTAAATAGAAAAAGAAAAATAAATTCCCCAACATAAAACACCAGAAAATTACAACATCACCGAATAGTTAAAAACAGAAGAACAAGTTTTTTTTTTGTTTTTTTAGACGCTTAATTATAAGTTAAATGGAAGCAAGAAAAAAAAAAAAATATTCCTACATTTGTTTCGGCTGTTGTAGAATGTTGCGCGCTGATGTTTTTAAAGCTGGCTTTTTTTTTTGTTTGTAATAGTTGAAAAAGATTTACTAGGTCTACATAGAGGCTGAAAGTTGTGTGTTTGATGCTCTCGCCGGGCGCAGCACATTCCTTGCATTTGATATTTGTTTAGAAATAGATTTTTGTTGTTTCGTTTTTCGTTTTTTTTATAATTTGAACTCTTCCTCTCACCATACCAACACACGTTACTTTTCAGGGACGCGTTTTCATTTTTTTTTTTTTTTTTGTTTTTTTTTTTTTTTTTGTTTGTTTTGTTTTTTTTCACCACAACCAGAATGAGCGCTAAAAATTTTTCGGGGACGAAAAAAAAAAGATTGAAAATGAAATCAAAAAAAAAAAAAAAAAACAATTGGATATTAAATTCATCGGTTCGATATCAAAATGTAATAAGTCGTCGTACCCCAACAGAAGATGAATTTGATGATGCTCGTACCTGCTGATGGTATAGCTCTTCGCCGCCGGGATAGCCACTACCGCCTGATTCCCGATGACGTGATGCATGACTGGAAATTGTTACTTTAACGCGTTCTGATCCGGCAACTTCCTGTGTGGTTAAAAAAAAAAAAAAGAAAACACGTAGCAACTATTTTACGGGGGGGATTGGAATTTAAATACTAGCCTCTCCGTCGCTGTTCAGCACATGTGTCTTCATGTTGTCGCCAACGAACCATTTCTGTTGTTTCATAACGATATTTGTGGGCGGTTCGTGAGTAACGCCCGTATCCGATGACCAGACCGTTATAAATCCGCCGCCATCGATCTTAACCGATCGATGAAATTTAAAGGTAGTTTCATTTGCGCCGGCCGTACGAACTAATTGCCATCCGCCAATTGTCAGCTCCTTGTTGCTCTTGTTGTGCAATTTAACAAAACGACCGCCTGCATCGGCATCGGCAATTTCAATGTCACCCTTTGCCGAAGCGGTTACCGTAAAATCGTTAAGGGCACGATCTTCTGACTCTTCGACAACGGTACGTTTACGTTTACCGCCGACCGCACGTGCCGGTGTTCGACGAATCGGTGTATTACGTGTACGTATCGATTGACTTAGTTGACTGGTCGAGGCAATGTTCGATGGCGTTATATTCAAACGATACTCTTCGCCCTTGAGCATTTTATCGTAGGCGGCCAATTCAAGATCGAGCGATACTTTAATATCCATCAGATCTTGATATTCTTGAAGCTGTTGTGCCATCTCGTCACGTAAACGTGACAATTCTACCTCGAGCATGGCAATATCGTCGGCATGACGGCTCCGTTCGACGTCCAGAATTTTCTCCAAGTCACGAATGCGACCCTGAAATGGAGTGGGGGGAAAAAAATGTTCATTTGGATTTTATTTTAAACAAAAAAAAACCCTGTTACAACTTACAGTCAATGCCGAATTTGTTGCTTCCAGTTCGCCAATTCGCGACGTTAAACTATCGATTTTTGTCCGTGTCATACGCAACTCTTCGATCGCACTGGACGCAGCATTGCTGTTCCGTTGTGCGGCACTCTGTAAATTTCGAATTTTATTCTCGTACAGCATTTCGATTTCGTCACGATTCGCACGCATCTGTCCTTCGTATTGATCGCGCAACTCCTGAAGCGATTGTTGTAACTTTGCCTCGTACTGTTCGGATAGACGGCCATCGATTTCGCTGATCTCGACCTGACGGCGTGTACGCGTCTCGGACAATTCTTGCGAATGAATTTGATCCTTGAACGTGAGCTCTTCGCGTAACGATTGTACCGTATTCTCGAGATCGACACGTGCCAGAGTCTCGTCTTCGAGATGTTTACGTGCCTCGTCCAGCTGTTTGCGTAGCCGATCGTTCTCCTTTTCGAGCTCCTTGGCTTCGTCGATGGCCTTCTTGCGATCCGCACATGCCGTATTGTATTTGCCGGTTAATTCGGTGCAACGAGATTCGTAAATGCGAGCACTATTCTCCGCAATCATTAGCTCTTTTAGCTTCTTTTCGAGCCTGAAACGAGAAAATCGGTATTAAATATAGTCGCGCAATTAGTGGCCCGCAACCACCCACCTCCCATCCTCTGTCAACTCATCCTTGCGCCCTTGGCAAACTCGACCAAAAAAAATCGATTCGTGCGAATACCACGGCTACTTCTCGCCCCCCCCCCCGAAAACCAAACAAAACTTTCTCGCTATCTTGTTTGCTTTAATTCCACCCCGCCCCCCTTCCCCCGTGATACATAAAAAAAAACCGTCATCGCTTAATTTATCCAGGCCCTGCCATCGGCGACAAGTTGGCCTTGTCGCACCATCGAACTATCAGCGCGGATGATATCATCACTATGTCACGAAAACGGGAGCAGTTCGGGGCGGGGAGCAGATGGCCTTCCAAAAACTCCTCTTCGCACATTTTGTCCCATCAAAGCGGACACACACGGCCACCACATTTATCCACAGTGGGGCCATTGACCTTCGTCGCCTCCATCGCGACAAAAAAGACCGGTTTCGAGCAGCCCCCATACCGGCCATGAGCTTCACGAACGACCGACCTCCAGAGCTGCCTTCTCTACTAAACCTCGCTTACGCAATTTCTATGAAATTCCGTCTCCCGCCGCCCCTCTTCACACGCAAATACCCGACCCGTTCGCATCGACAATCTTAAGTAATAAAAAAAAAAAACAGCAGCTCGTCCGGCCCCACCCCGCACCGCACACACACGGCACGCTAATAAATTTTGTCATCATAAAACACGCAACCGGGCCCCGAAAAAGAAATGTCGTCATCTTTGAAAATAGTGGCCAAGGGCGACCGAAATTAATGCGGCCAAGTGGTCCAAGCTGCGGCGAAACCGACCTAGGGGCGAGGAGTCGCGCTAATTTGAAAAATTCGTGCGCGCTCAACCGTGTTAGTGACGCGTGTTGGTTGTACGGGCAAGCCACCCCCTATTCAAGTAAAATTCAAAAGGACGACCCGGGGGAAAAAAAGTGCAGCAGCCCCGCCAGGAAAGTAAACAAAAAATTATCGCTGCCAGTCTAAGCGCTGCACGATGTTTACGCCGTCGCCGCCGCCACCGCCACACCCCCTACGAAGAAAACGAAGCGACGCGCGCCCTCCCTTTTGTTTTGGTTTCCAACCGACAATCCCCCGCGACCCCGGATCACACGCACTTGACAGCGGGGGCCGGGGGGCACCAACTTGTCCCGGAAAATTCAAGACGCGCGTCCCGGATACAACGGCGGCGGCTACTCGGCTAAAAGTATCCCACTGAAATTCTGAAACGACCGACCGGCCGGCCGGTCCCACAAAACACTTACCTGGCCTTGAGCTCGTCATTCTCCTCCCACAGGCGCTTCGTATCAATTTCCAATTTGGCCTTTTCGCGCGCCGTCTCGTCCAGCAGTTTCCGGGCATCGCTCAGCTCGTGCTCGTACATCGATTTGATGTTGGAAACTTCGCGTGTAACAGTTTCGCGTGTCGTTTGCACTTCGAGCGTGAGACGTGAATTTTCCGTTTCGAGATTACGAACGCGATCGATATAACAAGCGAGTCGATCGTTCAGGCCCTGAAGTTCGGCCTTTTCAGCCAGGCGACTGTGTCGCGTCGGGCTCAACGGGCTGCCGGGCCGCAAAAGCGGTATCGGCGTCGATGTTCCCGGGATTGGCGTGCCGCCCGACGAAACGGGCGTACCCAACTTTTTACCTTTTGTTGCCATCGCAGCAAAACGCACTGTTTTCACTGTCACGAGGATGGGGAAAAGGGGGCCGACTTGCCGAAAAACAACGCACTTGTGAGAAAGCAAAAAACGGCGCACAACGAGTGAAGAAAAAAAAAAAAAAAACCCGCAAAAAATTTCACTCGGTATGGAAAAAAAGAATCGTTTTTTTTTCGAATTATCGAACGGTACACACAACCGTCTTCTTTACTCTCCCGCTGCGAACTAACGACAAATGGCCGACGCCGATCCGACGAAACGCGCAATCCGCGGATAAAACACAACGAACAACCCGCCGTAAACTTGACGAACTTTTTTCGAATTTCGAATTGTAATTGTTTCGCGGCCGCACAATGCTGGGGGACTGGGTCAAAAAAAAAATCGCTGGGCCTTGTTAAATCGAAAACTGAAATAAAAGCAAAACGGGACAAGTACACGCAACGGCAAATTCCAAAAAAAAAGGCCGAGCGCGACAAAAAAAACAAATTCGAACTGAGCGGCGGTCACTCAACAACTGAACGAAACAAAATGTAAACGCGCGCGCGCGGCGTCCGTCGTGTGTACACTTCTGTTCAAAAATCTTTTGTCGAAAAAACGGACGGCTCGCTCGCACCGGCGGCCGCCGGATATGACTGTACCGTTCTAATCGCGTTCGACCGATGACGTCACATTGTATACTGTCGCGATCGTTAGCCGTAGCGCGAACGAGACAACCCGATCCAACTTATCGGACAGACTGTACCCGGAATATTTCCGGCCAATGATGTCATCGTATGACGTAAGCGACTATTTTTAACGTGTTTTAAAACAATCGGCTAATGGCGTGCTCGGAATGACATCATCATTACACCGCGTCCGTTTCGACGGCGCCGCAGAATTTATGCAATCGAGCGCGGCAAAAATTTTAAATTCAAGGCGGTGAGATCACGAAACCACATTGTTTTTTTTTCTTTCGTTTTTTTTTGGGTGAAAATGGGCGCAATGTCGTTTATTTACCCATTTTAAAGGTCAGTGCAGTGACGTCATCCAAGCGAAACGATTAAAAACCAGAATACGCGGGGGGGCGGGGGGAAGCGGGAATCGTTTTCAAGGCAAAGCGCGCCATTTCTTTTCCGTGAAATTCGAAATGATTTCGACGAGCAAAAATCTTTCAACTTGAAGACACACTTTAAAAAAAACGGGTTAGGACAAACGGAGGAACGGGAGCGGGGGGCTATTTCTCACAGGGCTGGGAAAAAAGATTCGCATGTACTCTTTTTTGTTATTATAATTAAATATTTCAAATGATTTTTTGTTTTCATCTTAGGACTACACTTAATAAGAAACTAGACTCGATCGAATCACCCCCTTTCCCCGCCGTCTTGACAAAGCACGTGCTACTTTTTTTTTTTTCTTTTTTTCCCGTGCGTTTTTAAAGAACGAGGAAGCGCGGGGAAAGAAAAAAAACAAAACAAAAAAAAAACAACAACTTCTCGGGGAAGAGTTCAGCTAATAAATAACTCGATTTTGGATAAGGGCATTGGGTGGGTGGGTGGTTGGGTGTTGGGCATGATTTTTTTTTTTATAAAAGGACATTTTGTGAATTTGTTAGCGAGTAGTTGGATCGTAGCTATGTATGAATGTGTAAAACTACTTAATTTAAGTCGCGTCGATATTTCTTTTAAATACGTTTTGTTTACAATTAAGAACGAACAATCTTTATACAAATTTCCCCCATTATTATTTCTCTTGATTTCTGATCGGGGAGTTATTTTTTATGATAAAAGTTAAAAGCAAATTTCTGTTCCGTTCGGAAATTAAGACAAAAAAAAAAAAATATATATATATATCTAATTCATCAGTGTTTTTGTTTGTTTGTTTTTTTTTTTTTGTTTCCTTTAAAAATCTTATTTACAACGGAAAGCTGTTTTCGCTTTTTTTTTTTTTTTTTGATTTGAAATTTTTTTTTTCTTTTCGTTTCGTTATTTTGAAGAGCTGACGGAATTAACTTAAAAAGAGAAAAAAACGAACGTGCTGACAAAAAAAAAAAAAAAAAAAATTCGATTTGAAAGGAATCGGTGTTGGGGAGTTTGTGAGGGAGGGATTTTAAAGTCGCTGCAATTAATATTTCCGCTTAGCTTGATGAAACTTGTTTCAGAGGGCTCGTGGTTGGTGTGGTAATGGTCGTGGTGGTGGTGGTGGTTGCGGACGAGGACTTTGGAGATGAATTGAGCGGAGCAGTTACAGTGATCGTCGTACTTTCCGATGGTACTGTAGCCGCAGTCGTTGCTGTTGCCGTTGTGCTTTCTGTTGCCGATACTGCAACGTTTACCTGATCGACGCCGCCCCCCTCATCGTCATCTTCGGTCGTATCTGTTGTTTTTTTCGTATCAAAATCACAATCAATTTTCTTCTCACTGTTACTATTACTAATTGTACTGCTACTGCTACCGCTATTGTTTTTAATCGGTATCTGTGACGATGGCGACGAAACGGTGATGGTAGTTTTTTGTCGGCTACCTCTTCCACTACCCGCACTCCCTCCTCCGGCACCGCTACCACTACTGCTATTACTATTACTAATGTTTGTAGCAAGGGCTGCTGGTGGTGGGGTTGTTGCTGCTGCTGCTGCTGTTGTTGTTGTTGTCGTCGTCCCCGTTTCGGATTCCTTTGAATTGGACGTTGGTGTTGCCGGTGACGAATCACCGATCGCTGTTGTGGCTCCGGAATCTATCGATGCTGCCGTCGTCGTCGTCGAAACAGCGGCCGCAGCTGCAGTCTTCTTACATCGTTTGCATATGAAATCGTCATCCGGTTTGATCTGATCTTTGTCGAGACCAACGCAATACATGTGAAACCACTTGTTACAGCCACCGTCACATTGTACCCAGTCGACTTCTCGTCCTTTTATTCGATGGGCGGAAAAAAAAAACTTAAGTTACAGCGGGGGGGAAAAAAAAATGAAAGAGAAAAACCACCAACCTGACGGTCTAGCACAATTTGCAGCGCTGCATTCCTCGTCGTCGTCGGATGTCGAAGCTGCAACCGTTGCAGCAATTTGTTCCTGTCGCGTTGCCTTCTTGCCACGTTTACGCTTCTTCGTTTCGGGTACTCCGCCACTGGTCGCACTCGCTACACTAATAACGGTACTCGCGGACAAAGTAATAGCCGCGTCCGCTTCTTTTGTGACCAGTTTCATTTTACGTCCTCGCTTCATTTTCGTCGTCGTCGTCGTCGTCGCCGGTCCGACATTTTGCTGTGATGCGTTCGTAACACCTCCGGTCGCATTATTCGGTGATGACGTCGATACTGTTAAATTGGAATTTGTTGATAACTGGTCTGCTTGGAGAGTGAAACGAAACCACAAAATGACAGTTATTGGCAATTGTTTTTGGGGGGGTGGTGGGATAAATCAATCAATCTTACTTTTGTTTGATCTTTTCGCCGCCTGCGATGCAAAATTTTCTTCAGAGCGTCGTTTTTTTCTATTACTTGTGACTAGAATATCATTTGTTGGTGGCTGCCGGTACACAAATGCAACGAAATTAATTACAAAAACGAAGACAAAGACGCAACAAAAACCTACCACAATTTTAAATTTATAGTGAATGTATGCCAAGTCTGAGATGGACGGCTTAGCTGCATTCAAAATCCGCCAAATGTGCAGAGTTTCGTCCAACGATACTTCCATTAGATCACCTTCCATCATAAGTAGCTCGAGCGCCTCGCGTGTCACTTTTGTCAACGTAATTAGGGGCATGTCGGCCTTGGATAGGGGCGATCCCAAGCCGCTTATCAATTTGCTAAAGCTGCTGCCACCGCTTGAAATGACATGCGGCACGGGAACCGAATAAGCATGTTCAATTTTTCTAGAAAACACAACAGAAATGAGAACGGTTTCCGTTTAAGAAAAACAAAACTTACGTTGGCGACGACGGCGGACTATCATCGCCCGAATTAATAATCGGCGATGTTCCGATCGTGCCTCTTGTTCCGATCGCAAAGCTCTCGTCCTCCGAACTCGTGTCCATTTCATCGTCCGAAGCAGTTCGGATTCGTGACGTAACCAGAGATCGTCGCTTATTACCGCGTCCATCGTGTTTCGGATAGTCGTCCAGGCTGTCCGTGCCCAATTTACAATCGATGCCCGACGAACTGTTCTTTTGCGATATGTTCGATAGTAGAGCGAGCGCCGATACAACATCTTCGGTCGAGAATGCTTGCCGTACGCGATCCTGCCAATTCATCGCACGCTCCGTTAGACACTGTAACGCTTCGCCCTCGGGCAATCGGATCGGTAAACGCTGCAACGAAACGAGCAACGATAGAATGGTTTCGAGACGTGGACGACGCGATCGCATACACGACTGACACAAGTATTTCGGTTCGCGATCTTTTTCGCGCGTATTCAGCTGCGGCACGGTCAATGCATTCGACGGTGTCGTTGTGTTGCTCGGTCGCGGTCGTACCGTGTTTTTCGGTGGCGGTACGCACGATTCGTGAAACCAATCCTTGCATAATTGACACTGATACATGAGACCCTGAAATTTTCGCTTACACTTGCAATACTTGTCCTCGGTCGGATTCTTTTCCATGTTCTGCTTGCGATACTGTCGCATTTCAATGATTTCTTTTTCTTCGGCATTCTTGAAAGCGTTGACCATTTGTACGGGGCTCATTTCCTCGTTGAATTGTTCTTCCATTGCTTTCTTTTTCAATTTCGAGCCGTACATGACGGCTTCGGATCGCGGCGACAGAACATCGAGTAAATTAAAGGCAGTCTGCTTCTTGAGGAATGTCCGCGATGTTCGCTCTTTCCACGATCGCGCGCTCGTCAAATGTTCTTCCATTCGTTTCAGTTCTTCCAATTGAAACGGGATATTTTTGCCGCGATTCACTAAACTCTCGAGTGTATGAAAGTACGGATAGCTTTCGTTCGATTGGAGAATTTCGACAATTTGCAACCATTCCTTGGCCTTCTTGACGGCATCTTTTAGTGCCGCTTGCGACGGCAGTTCACCTTCCAGCTCGTCGGCACGTTCCAGCAGCAATTCGATTTCGGGCAGCTCGTGCTGCGTATCGCTTTCGAAACAGCGCTTCGCAACGATTTCAAGATCTTCGACGCTCATCAGAATCTCCTGAAGTTCGTACAGTTCCTTCTCGATAATCGAATCGGGCGTAATACTTAAGCCTTCCTTGAGGAAGTTATGAATATCGGCAATCGGGATCTTCTCTTGCGCATCACGAAATTCCCGAACGCGATTGTACCAATTGACTTGTTGCAATCGATCCTTCAGCAGCTTGATTTCGGGCAGTTCGATGCACAGAGTCGAGCCCTCCTCGATAATTTTCTCAATGTCCGGTTCGTCCGCTTTGTAGATCGGCTCGCTGAGCAACTGTTGTGCCGTCTCGAGAAACTCCTTGCCCAGTGCCTGAAGCTCGCGAACGCTTTGTCCTTCCTGAATGATACAGCACAGATTATCAATTTCCTGAACAAACATTTCCAGCTCGTCGAGCGTCAACTTGTACTTGGCCGCATCGCTCGAATTTCGTGTGCGTGTTCGCATTTTATTAATGTCCAACTGTTGTATCACCGTCACGCATTTTTCCGCTTCCAGAACGGCTGAATTAAGCCGTTCGAGCAGTATCGAGCTGGGAAACTTCTTGTCCTCGGCCTCCTGTGCCAGTTCCTGCAGATCCTCGAGCGTTATCGATGTCGGCGTGTTCGGATCGAGAACATCGCGAACTTTCGATAGCCAATTCTCGAAACTTTCGGCCTTCACCTTCAGCTTTTTCAGCATGAGCGGCAGCTCGTCGAGCGTATAACGATACTTTAGGGTGTGTTTGTCCGGCGAGCATTCACACAGTTCCGTGTAATGACGAAGACATACTAAGAGGGTCGTACAAGTGCACGTCACAGCCGATAGGAAACAGGTCGTCTTGCACGATTCGCACTGCCGTTCATCGTCCGGTATCAGCTCGAAAGCAGAACGTTCAGCCTTGGTCACGCCCTGAAACTAAACCCTTTAGACCCATTCAATTAACTACGGGAAAAAATATAGAAAATTACCCAATCAAGCAGCGACTTCCGGAGCTTCTTCTCGGAATCGACCATTTCAGCCATGTCCAAGTAACAAGCAGTCGCAATGCCCAGATTCAGCTTGTCCGGATCGAGCGCCATCTTACAAACGAGCTCGTCGTGCGAGAACACACAAAATCGCCGCAACGTCGAGTAGTGATTGATGCATTCACGGCCCATTTTCATCTGAAACGGAAAGTCCCGAATAAAAACAAACAACTTTAGGCCGCCCATCCGAAACTTACCCAATCGGCAGGCGCAAAATTCACCGCCTCCGCAAAATTATAGCCTTGATTGAAGCCAGCGTGATACGCCCGCGGAAACGTTATAACAAACTCGCCAGCATGCTGATCCGTCCGATAGACCGGAACGCCGGCATTCATCAGAATATTCGGGTTCATAATCGTGACCAGTTGATGCAGCAGATCCGGCTGTGATTGGAATAGTTCGGGCGCGGCACTCTTCATTGTCTCCTCGAACGCCTCAGCCTTACAGCCGGGTACACCGTACCACGTTTTCGGCTCGCCCCAATGCAAGTAGTTGATCGAGTAGCTCCAGTGATCCTCGTTGTGCCAGCAGAATGTCGCAAAGCACATCCCGACATACATCCACGGCACTTTCATTCCGCTAATGTCGGCATTGATGTGCCCCAGTATCGATTCTTCGAGCAGCGGCAAATTGTTCAGATTCCAACTGGATTCGGCGTATTCCTGATCGCCCGGCAACAAGTACAGCGAACTCTTTGTCGGAAAGCCGGAACCGTGATCCATCGTATGCAAATCGGCACCGTATTCGACCGTCACGTCCTCATCGATCGAGGACACGACTCGCCAAAATTCGCGCTCAACCAGCTCCGTCGGTACCAGGTGCACCGACATATTGAAATAGTCGGCCTTGAACTGATCGGCCATCTCGCCGAACTGCTGAAGCGTATATTCGCGCTGTGCCTGCTCGAATCCGAACGCCTCGACCGGCTTGCTGACCTCCTCGACAACGCACTTGGGGCACCGCCAGTCGCCCTTCGGGATATCGCTTAGGGGCGGTATCAGGCAGAACGTGTGATAGCTGTCGTCGCAGCCGTCACACAGAAGCATCGCTTCCTCGACGTCGCCGCGATTACAGATGTGACAAATGTACTTGGCCAGCGGATCGACATCGTTCTGTTTCTTGTTGTTGTGCTGGCGAGCAGCGGCGCCCTTAACGGACCCGGCATTCATTCCGGCCATTCGTGACCGGCCGCTCTTCGTACTGTAGCCGGCCATTTTCGGACCGGCACCGCAAATTTGCGGCCGTCGATAATCTGGTCCGGCATTGAGATCATTATCGTCCTTCTTTTCGCGCTTCAACTCGTCCTTGATCGGGGTGAACGCGCTCACATGATGACCGCCCAGCGACGTTAAGCCGCTACTGTAGCTATAGTTGGAGACGCCACAGCCGGCGGTCGAACTGTTGGCGAAACGTTTCGATCGTCGAGCGGTCGTTTCGTTCGGCGGCGTAATCTGCTGTCGCGACACAATACCGTGCGGCTTATAGTCCTGATCGTCGGTTTCCGTTTCGAGTTTGGTCTTTGTGTCGTCTTCGTCGGCGAGCGAGTCGCCAACCGCTGCTGCGGTACCGCCGCCACCGCCACTCGCCAACGATTTACCAATCGTGAAAATATCGAACGGATGCAGGATACGCTCGTAGTGACCCTTGAGAATCGTACCGACACTTTTGCCGGACGGATAGCCCATTCGTTGCGCCACCTTTGACCATTTGCGCTCTTTGGTCGTCTGCTCCATGCCGCCCTCTTCCTGAACGATTCGATGAAGCGTGTACAGGTCGAGCGCCTTCCGTTCGACCATCGGAATTTTCAGCGACGAGCCCTGCAGCTCCCAGAACTTGGCGATCTGATCGAGAAAATTTAATTTCACGCGTGTCTTTGCCTCGAGCTCGTTGAGACGTTGAACGCGCGGCGTAAAGCGGAGCTTGTCGACGTCCACGGTAAACGGCGGCGTCCATGTCTGCAAATTTGTCAATGTTTTGGGGGAAAAGTTCGAATCAACGTGTACGGCGCCACGGCGATTTTGTTGGGTTTATTGCGGGCGGGCGGGCGGGGGGACCTCGCCCCCCTTCCGACCGCTCAAACACAACAAAACCGACGAGATGCGGACGGAAACATTGCACTTACCTTTGGTGGCTGAATTTTACAAATGCCGAACTTCTCGGCGACCGACCGGATTTTGCTGATGTAGGCGAGCGGATTCTTGAACTCCTCGTCGTTCGGCTTGAAGACTAAACACTCGGGCGGCTTTATAAAGTTGAACTCTTCGTTTTTGTTGATCGAAAAGGAAGTCGGCGGAATCGGAAGCTTGGAGTTGGATGGTGGCGGCGGCTGCGGTGGATGTTGTTGTTGTTGCTGCTGCTGCTGAAGCGTCGGGCTGCTGTTGCTCTGTTGTCCGGCCGCAATAAGCGGCGGCGGCATTGAATCGTCCGCCGGAAAACCGGCCAACATACTGCTATCGTTGGACGAATCGCCGTCGTCTTGATGACCTGCTCCCCGTTTCGTCGCCTCGCCCGATCCACCGTTTTTACTGAAGCTTCCGCCACCAAGGATTATCTGGGGCGTAAGAACAGGCGGCGGTGGCGACAGCGAAGCACCACGTTGAACGGACGACGATGGTGCCGCAGCCGCTGCCGCCGGGGAATTTCGATTCGGTGAAACGGACAGGACTGCGCCGGTACCGGACTGCTGTTGAGTCTTTGTGGCCGCTTGCTGTGGCGTTGTTGGCGTCTGGCCACCGCTAGCGGCCGTTTGTGCCGCAATTATTACATCACAGAAAGTCTGCTTCTCGATTTTCGAGACCATTGTGGCGCCTGGCTGACTTCTTCGCCTTCTGTTCGTCTTGGCGTGACGAACGGACGACTTGCGACCCAAGCTGCTGCTGCTGCTTGTGCTGGGCGACTTTCCCTCCACGAGGGGGCCCCTGGCACGTAGATCAACGAGGAAAAAAAAAAAAAAACAAAAACACACTCGGCTCGAATCCTTTTCGGCCCCTACTTCACACTCACCACACCAACGAATAAAATAACCGCGACACTGCGCTCAAAATCGAGTTCAAGTTTCTTCACTTTTTCCAGCATTTGTTCCGCGTTGTGTGGCGGCGGCGACGACGGCGGCGGCGTGTGTACAGGGGGGGCTGGCTCCCTTATGTTCCGTTCGCGCCCGGAACCCGCTCTCAAACCGCCCCGGGAAAGTCACAGCTCGCTCGCGCGCGCGAGATCAAGTTTACGTGCGAATTCGCGTGCACGGGGCACCGATCACGTACAAGAAACAAATCAAACAATAAAAAAAAAAAAAACAAACTGAATTTTCTTTCACAACGCGCGCGGAAATCAAGGGGGCGGGGGGCGGGCGGTCCACAATTCTCAAATGTCCCGATCGAATTTCCGTTGAAACGAACGCACTACGAAAATGTCTGATGTTTCTTTTGAATTTACCGCGAACCTGGAAACATTTTAAAGAAAATTTAGATTTCAACGCGCGAGGGGGCGGAGGGGGGAAACCAACGGAGCAGGGGCGCCGCGACAAATCCGACCGAGAAAATTTCTATTGTACGAGACGGATGGCGGTCGGCGCGCGGAGGGGCACTTTTTCACAAAAACCGAGCGGGAACGAAGGGGTGGAGGGGCGCGGGCGAGTGGAGCTTTGCCCTGCTGCTCGGTCGGTGTCACACACTTTGCGTTTCTAGCGGCGAATTTCCGTGGAGCCCTAAGCACGCACTACGGACACCACGCGACAATTCACCGGGCGGAGGGGGGCTGGGACTGGGGGGGATCCCGTGTAGCGGTTCCGTGAATCCCGGAACGTTCGCGTCCTCGTTTCTCTTCACTTTCCCCCGTGATCCTAGTCACGACCGAAATCACGGCAGCGCACTGATTGAACGGGAACGCGGGCGCGGAAAACTGCTGCACGAATGGCGAAAACGGACGGACGGACGGACGGACACACTCGAGTGCCAGGTTTTTTTTTTTTTTTTTCCTTTTTCTTTTTATTCGTCCTCACCGCCACCGGATCGGGCAATTTATGTATATGTGTGCGCGCGATTTTCACTCGGAATGGAGTACGCGTGAGGACGACTTTATCGTCCTGAGGAAAAAAAAAATAGAAAAAACTTCACACAGAGTCGGGGGTCGCGCCGACCAAGTTGAAAACAAAACGACGGCGAGGAAAATCGCACACACAAAACAGAAAGCATGACCAGGTGGATGACACGGGGCGCGCGGAGAGACACGGGCGAAAAGAAAATTCGATTAGGCGGACACGCACGGCAAGCGAAACGAAAGAAACGGCAACGGAACGACACCAACGAAACAAACAAATTACATTTTCGGATTGGCCAGCGGTCGAGGAAAAACCGAATTGAATAGGAGAAAATGCAAACGGGGCTGCTGGGACGTAGCCGTGTTCTTTTTTTTCTCGCTTTTTACGATACTCGCGGCGACTTTTTTTTTTTTTTTTGATATTGTGCAGTCGTCGTGTTTGTCGTCGCGATTCGGCTCGGAGGCGCCGCTGTTTTCGGGTTGCAAGCAGCGAGTGCTTCGAACTGAACGAGTCGAAAAGTTGACGAAGCGAGCGCGATGCCGTTCGTGTTGTCGTCGTGAAACAAAAGATGGCGCGTTGTCGGGGAGACCGGAGCAAGCAGCGGTAATCGAATTTTTCGGTGTCACACGATCGGCCCGTAATTTTCACGGCCTGACAAAAATTCGGGTTTATTTCGTTGCGATCACACGGCAATCGTTGTGTGGGCAGCACGTAGCCCGAATTGAACGTGAACAGGGCTGCCAGGTTCGTTTGATTTCGATCGAAATTTGCAAGACAGAGACGGCGTACGCGAGTTTTCGATGCGTGGGAGTGCGACAGACGTGAATTTCAATTCGCCGGAAACAGTCACGGCGAATTCACGATCAGTTCAAACGGCGTACGTGAAACAATAACAAACTTTGAGGTTAAGGCGTACAGCCGACCGACAACTGGAACGAGCAAGTTTCGGAACGTTCCGAAATTTTACTCGTTCCAAACGTCGGAACGGAACAAATCGGTGCCGGAAACGTTCTTCTGTCCATGAAAAATACCGTTGCGAAATATTTGAAATTCTTAGGCTATTTAATTTTATTAGGCGGCTCTATTTCCGCTTACTTTTAACAGAAAATTTTCAAAGGCAATAACGAACGACGTGTGTACGGTTGGTTGTTTGTTTTTTTGTTTTGTTGGTTGTTTGTTTTTTCTTTTCTTCTCTCTAAATATTAAAGCATATGAACCGCCTCAAACAATGGCAAATCAACACGTTTACGTTTTCTTTCGCATTTCGGGCACGGCTGTGAATCATTCAGGCACTGATCGTGAAATACCGCTCCACAAAGTTCACACTGGGGACAAACAAAAAAAAAAACCATGAAATTCACTCGGAAAACGGTTATTTTCAATAAAAAAAAAAGAAATACCCGAAACGTTGTGTCCACATGAAACGGATACAAGACCTTGGAACTATTGCAAATCTCACAAATGAAACCTTTAACGCTGCACAGCGGACAATTGACGATATGCTGTTCGCCGAACGTAACCGTACGCTGTAGAAGCTGTGCCAACGTTCCGCGCTGAATTAATTGCAAATCGGCAATACTATAGCTATGGATGTGCTCGTAGAGATATTCGCGCGACCATACAAGCTTCTGAAGGCTCTGAATGATTGGCTGGCAGCACGTAAACAGATAGGCCCGAATGAAATTCAAGCGAACCCGTAACGATTGTAGCTCGGCCATTTCAATCGATGAGCCGTAAATGTCGCGATTGAGAAGCTGAAAAAATTTGAAATTATTGAAAGCAACGAACGAATGAAATTCCGATGTATATATACTTTCAAATCGATAAACGGTTGAAGTTGAAACTCATTGATAAAGGCGGCCGCCTTCTTCGAAACGCTATACTTTCGAAAGTCCCAGTTGTAGATGATTTTCGCCGGTATCGAAAACTGTTCGGCCGATATACACTTTTCGCAGTAGTAGTGACCGGTAAATGCACACACTCTGTGAATTATTAAGCAATGGTTTAAAAGGAGGGGCGGGTAGACAAGTTGTTACTAACTGGGCAACGGCAAAACCAATTCCTAACGGATGCGAGCACAGCTTACAAACGAATCCCTGTGAATCGAGACCGCGCTCTCGTGCCAATTTGCATGCATGTTCGACAAGCTGCTGCAATTCGATAGTTGAAAACTTTTCGCTTATCGTTTGTGGTACGATTTCAAAGCCGAGACTCTGGAAAAAAAAAAAAATTTAAAGAAAATGCCACACCACAACTACACCGTAGTACTGAAACCTCGAAATTCTCTGCATCGCCACCATCGTCCGATTCCGCTTGAGTTTCGTCACCGGGCGCCGATTGTTGGTCGACCACAACACCGCTGTCGCTTGTGATGCCCAGGCTGCTTTCGAATCGCTCCCAAACGTCGTTCCAGTCGAGTTCGCGCGTTTTCCGATGCTTAACCAGCAACGTATTGTAGCTGTGATGATCGATTGGCGATTTTAATGATCCAATCGATTGGGTCATGCTGCTCGAACGGCTCAAATCCTTCGATTGATCGACCAAATTCGAGTCGATTGTATTTAGCGGGTTGTTGTCGTTGTCGTCGTCGTTATCGTTGCCGGACCATTTCATCTGACACACAATCGAATTTCCCATCAATTGTTCGTTGTTAACGGGCTCGCGCAACAAAACTGCCACATTGTCCGCTTGTTGCAACGATTCGTTTTCGTCGACAGTCGACAGATGCTCGTCCGTCGCGATCGTTACATCCTCGGGATCGGTCACGTCGCTCGTATCCTCACGGATTTCGTCGAATTTCTTGAGAAAAATTTGCAAATGCTCGTTATCCGTAAGATCAGAAGTGGCACGAAGCACCGATTGATTGAACGGCGAATTCGAAATCGAATCCGAGAAGATTTCGTCGATGTGAAGCGGTTGCGGTGTCGGAATCGTAACGGTTTCGGTTAGTGAGTTGGCAACGTCTATACCGTTTGCTATCTGTACGAAACAATTTTCGTTTAAGATCGACCGAAAGTAAAGAACGAACTTACCGAACACGATCGTAACGGTGGCGTCCATAAGCCGGCCATTTGTAACGTTTGTTCGTGCCAACGATTCAGCAGCGTCGAATTGACGGGCAAGTTAATCTGTACGGCCGTCTCGATACCCTCGAGAATTTTCGCGGCAACTTCCATAGTATCGGTGTCCTTGAGTATTGCATGCTTCTTGTAATAGGGACTTAGAGCCGAACTATTCTTCCGGATGTTATTCAGATAGGATGAGAGTAGCGATTCGTTCAGGCTGAGTCGAATCCACGACCGGCAGTAGCCCACGTCCGTTGTGATTTGCGATTGTCCTTGAATCTGTTGGTTAAAGAAAAAAACAAAGAGGATAAGTCGATTAAAATATTGCAGGGCAATCGTATAAGCGAAGCGACAAAACCTGCTGAATAGTTTGCTTATGCAAAAAGACAAGCAAGGGGCTCCAAAAGTTCGGTTCGGGCCGTCGATCGATATCACCGCCGCCAATCACATTTATCGTTTGCGACAGAAACGAATCCTTCAGGCCGTGCACGAAGAATGCCTCTAACGTTGTACAGAGCGAATTCGTGCAGTCCTGCAGCTCCAGATAGTCTAGAAAACGAAACGTTTTCGAATCAAAACAATACGAAAGAAAAGAAAGAAACAATTGAGACCTGTCGCATTTTCCCTGCACTCGTACTGAATTTCGCGGGCATTCTCGCTCAAAACGCTGATCAGATTCTCCTTTATGGCACACTCGCGAGCATTCGACGACGGCTTCAGGTTGCGAAAAAACGAACTCATTGCCGGAATTTCGGTCTTTCATTTCGCATTTCTTGCGGGGTCGAATGGATTTTCTGCTGCTGTTGACAGTTTTCGCGTTTTTCGCTGACTTTTGACACCACCTCGCCCACCCAACACACAAATTTCAAGAAGAAGACGAACAAAAGTTCTCTGTCCAGCCTATGTTCGAAAGCTTCGGAAAATTGCCACGAGAGTCGGATCATGGCGGACATGCGCGTTACGACAATCGCGACCCTATCGGATTGCCGAACGAACTGCTCAGTAGTGAACGCGATTTTGTTGTGTACGGATGTTCAAATAGTTCGTTCCGGGTTCGAGTTTTTCTGTGCAATTCTGTGCCCCTTCCCCTTCCCGCTTACGTTTTCGGTTCCAGGGTGAAAATTTTTGCGCGCGCGTTTTCTTTTTTGTTTTGTTTTTCGTGTCGTTTCGGATTTTGCGCGGGCGTGTTTTCTGTTGTTGTTTTGGGAGCTCGTGTTCGGTGGTTCGAATTGTGGACCGCGGCGGTACCCCGCTGTATCCTTACAAGGAGGGGGGTGTCGTGGAACGAAGAGTTGAGCGCCGCTGAAGGCCGACCGAGTCTCGTGGGACCGCGCGCAACTGACTGTCAAGTGAAAAACGTGGTTCGGGTTCGCGTCGTTTGTGAGCCTATCACCACACAAACGAGAAACAAGAAAGTGTCGGCACGCGGCACAACAATGTCCGACGACGACTGCAAGCATTTTGTCCGGAGCTTCTTGAATTTCCTCAAGAAGCAGATTAACGAGCGCAACTTTAGTCCGGACGTGATCGAGAGTATCGAAGTTGCGTCGCAATGTTTGGAGGCTGCGTACGATTTGCCGCCGGCTGATGCGATCGCTGGTCCTGCTGTTGCGAACGAGGCGGCGCCTGTTGCGACGGAAAACGGTATCGGTGCCGGGGCAGCGGCAACGGCAAGTAAACATCAGCCGCCCGACTTGGATCTGTTCGAAATGTTCCAGGCGGCCTGTATCGATGTCCAGCCGGATCGGAAGGAACGCGCCGAGGAGGTCAAGAACGACGGCAATCGGCTGATGAAGGACAGTAAATTCAACGAGGCCTTGTTGGCGTATAACAAGTAAGTTGCCGGGCCCGCGGGGTTGTTTTGTGGCATCTAATCTCTTTGTCGATCTTTTCAGGGCCATCATGTTAGACGCTACAAACGCAACGATCTACTGCAACCGGGCGGCCGCCTACATCCGTCTCAACGACTACGAGAAATCGGTAGCCGATTGTAAAATGGCTTTGCTTTATAATCCGTCGTATAGCAAGGCGTACGGGCGAATGGGGTAAGCGCCACGGGCTGTTTAGTGTTGAATTGAATCTAACTTCCCTGTTTTCCCCCCCGATCAGAATCGCTTATTCGTATCTTCGAAAGTACGAGGAAGCGTGCGATGCGTATCGAAAGGCGCTCGAGCTCGAACCAAACAATCAGGACTACCAGACCAACCTGCGCAATACCGAGCAACGAATTGAACGTTTTGGACATCAGATTTTGGATCATATCACCGTCGATAATCCGGACCTGCGAAATTTAGTCATGGAAATGGTTTCGGATCCGATGATCACGATGGCGTGAGTACTGTACACTTATTTCGGTCTGCATTGAGTTTGTTGCTTTGCCGCAATGGAAATTAAGCGGAGAATGAATGAAGGTCGAGCGAGACGAATTGAATTGTGGGGAATGGATGTGTTTGCTGCGTTCGTGAGTAGGGTGGCCACTTTAAGCGATCAAACACATAGACCACCAATGGATCCGTTGTAATTCCACATGTACGGTTAGAAGTATCCGTGTGCCCAAGCGCACATCTTAGGTAAGCCAGCCTTACAAACTGCAGCAGCTTGTCTAGCTTAATGTTTGCGAATTCGCCCTACTCCATGGCGAAAGTATTAGGCTGCTGCAGATGAAATGTCGTTTTTGGTAGTGCAATTTCAACTGTAGGTAGGTAGGTAGGTACGCGTGGCTGCTAGTGAGAACACGGACATACTTAGACCTGAAAGGTCCGTTGTGTTACCACAGGATCATCGAATCCGGTCCTACTCGTCGAACCATTTAGAGCTTGCAATGAAGCGTTGGATTCTCGCGACCTCCATTGCGGCAAGATCACCGAGACAGTTGAAGAAGTAAGCTCCAAGATGAGCTTTCCTTCTGGCTGATAGAGCTGGATAGGTACAGAGAAGGTGAAGGACTGTCTCCTCCTCCTCCGCCTCCTCCTCATCCTCCTCCTTCTCCACTGCCTCCTCCTCCTCATCCTCATCCTCCGCCTCCCCCTCATCCTCTACGATGTTCCGGCATAATCTGAAGGGTAGTACCGCCCCGAGAGAGTTCGTCAGCCATGCTGTTCCCTGGAATATCCCTGTATCCTGGCACCCAGCACAGAAGAATAATGAACTGTTCAGCCATCTCCTTAAGAGATGATCGACATTCTGCAGCGACCTTTGATGTTGTCGAGGCCGATTCCAAGGATTTTATTGCCGCTTGGCTGTCTGTGAAAATGCTAATATCCCTAGTAGATATTACATTACACCTCAGCCAGGACAAGGCCTCGTTGATCGCCATAAGCTCCGCCTCTGAAAGGCACTACAGTGGTCCGGAAGGCGGAAGGAGCTGCTAATGTTAAGCATATCAGAGAAAACACCTCCACCTACCCCGCCTTAAGTTTTGGAGCCGTCCGTATATATGTGGCCGGACTCTTCCGTCCGTACCGAATCCCTTTCCCATTCTAGACGGGTTGGGAAGGAAGTGGTGTAGTCGGAATTTTTCAGAAATGTTGTTGAAGTGATTCAACATTGTTGACCTGTGTCCACTGTGTAGAGGCCCTAAGTCGAATGGCTGCTATTTGCTTGCCAAAAATGTCTAGGGGTGGCAGACTGAATAGCATGTCTAGTGCTGCAGAGGGAGTCATTCTCAGAGCTCCACTGATGCATATGCATGCTGATCTCTGTACCTTCCCTATGATTGTAATTATTTGTTTGTAGGGGGGGGGGGGGGGCGCAAATGTCTTCATGAAGTTCGAATTCCTTCGTAGGGGTGAGGGGGTGTCCAGTTTCGAACGCAGCAAATGTATTCGTCGTTTGGTTTCGTCGTAATTTTTATTTATTCACTTTTGTTTGCTTTGTTTTTTTTTTTTTTTGTTTCATTCTACCGTTACGTAGCTTGGGCCAAATGTCACGAAACAGTGACGGACTTTTATACCCCCCCAATTACATGGTTGGGGCAACGTAGGACAGCGCGTAGTCGGACAAATGCAGGCCAACGCCACCGACACAGCGGCGAAGTAGCCACACTGAGATATATAAATGGAGACCCATCCCATCGGCTGATTTCTCTATGTCAGATAGAAATCGCCGCGATGAAATTCTATACCCTCTCGCTTCTTCTCAAATTCCCAATTTCGAACAACCATGGGCAACAACTTAAAGAAAATGAAAAACTTTTCAATTTGAATTGTCAGTTCTGACAATCGTGACGACGTGCAACTAATGGTATAAACACAATTGTGACGTGAACTTCGCAAGCGGCGAGCGAAATTCGTCGAATAATTTCGCCTTCGTTAATGGAGAAACACAATGCGGACGAATTTACATTTAATCCAGCGGCAACGAAAAGTTCGCCCAATCGCTCGCCGTCGTAATTCTGCGTCAGTACGTGTGTTGCGGTTACAATTTTAAAATTTTGACAGCAAACTTCGCCGCCGCTGGCGATGTTCGTCGCAATTCTGTTTATACCATTAACTCTTTCGTTCTCAAGATTCAGGTGATCCGTGGCTCAAACCTAATTTGTATCCCGGGATAAATTTCGAAGTTTCTCGAAACTTAAAATGAATTGAATTTTTGTGAAAGAAAAACCAAAAGAAATGTTTCAATCAAAAAGTTTTTTTATTTCCATTACGAATTTTAAGTCTAATGAGTGTTTTAAAATCATCCGAATTTTATTCAATAATGCGGAACCTTGGCTTTTATCATGGACACATTTTTCGAAATAATGACATTTCGAAAACGTCGCGGCTATGGTGAGATAGCAAATCGAGGTCTTCTTTTAGTATTCTCCTCAGTGAGTAGCCAACCACAGACAGGTCGACTGCTTACATGTTGGCGCTCGCATCCATTTGCTTTGGATGGCCCAACATGTATTCGAGCCATAAGACATGTTAGTAAATTGGAAAAAGTGTTTTTTTTTTTGTATATTTGTTTGGTTTTTGTGTGCTGGTCAAAGTGGGGGCGGGGTTAATTCGAACTGAATCGATTTTTTCCGCCCCGCCCATTTTTTTTTTTTTTGTGCATGGATAAACTCTCAACCTGGATTTGTTTAAGTTGCAGTTTGTGGTTAGTTGCTTTATTCGCTAAATAGAAACAAACAAATAGTTAAGTTTCTTTCACAGACACACAAGCTCCGGCCTTGGGTAGTAAATCCTCGAGGAGACTTTGTCGGCGTCACCCCAAAAAGGTCGGCGTCACCCCAAAAAGGTCGGCGTCACCCCAAAAAGGTCGGCGTCACCCTACAAAGGTCGGCGTCACCCCACAAAGGTCGGCGTCACCCTACAAAGGTCGGCGTCACCCCAAAAAGGTCGGCGTCACCCCACAAAGGTCGGCGTCACCCCACACTCTCTTCTAGTGTACGTTCTTCTGCTCAGTTCGTTTGTTTGGTGGTTGTTTGTGTTTTTTTTTGTTCCTTAAAGCAATTTAAACTGATACCCGAAAATTTTTTTCGTTTTATTCAATAGAAGCCGCCACGTAGCGTCACGTATGGCAAATCAATTTCCCGACGTTTTAACGGAATTCCGTAGTCAACTTGGAACATTTTTAAATACGGCTGGAGCTGATATTCAATTGCCGCGGGGAAACGACGGCAGTGACGGAGCTGGAGGAACAGGAACCGATGGAGACGGTAGCAGTGCAACGGCGCCTCCTTCGAATGATCATCCAGGCGGCAACAATGACGGTCGGGGATAATACTGTTATGTCGTTGGTTTAATTAATCGTTTTTTTTAGAATATGTTGGGGATTTCCTAGTTTAAAAAAACAAACAGAAAACGTTTGAATTGTTGCGTTTTTTGTTTTCAGTCCGCAAAGAAGTTGATTTTTTTTTTTTTGTAGTTTTTTTCCTTCATTTTCCTTTCTATCCGTTCTATCGTTCATCTGAACGACTTTCTTTATTTTCTAACCATCCTGTGCGGGAGGGGTGGGTGGGGAGCTTCTTTTTGTATTTGTATTTTTTCTGTTTTTGTTACCTTTTTTTTTCTTTTTTTTTTTATTGAATATTTTTATGTTGTGCGGTTTCGAACGGAATTGTGACCGCGAAATTCATAAGCAATACAAAAAAATACAAACAAACAAAAAATATATTTATAATAAAAGAGCGACGTACTGAAGTACGTTTTATTTTGTTTTTCGTTCCAAAGAAAAACTCAACTTTGTCGTTATTATCCCCTCGATTTATTCCTGTTCCGATCATCTTCTTCCCTCCCGCCCTCCCATTATTTATAATAGGAACCGTTCGTATGTTGTAGACATTATAAATATTTGTATTATTAAAAAAAAAAAAAAAAACTCGAAAGTATCGACACAAATTCTGGAACTTTTTATTTTATTGTTTTCGTCTGCAAGCAAAAAAAAAAAAAAGACGTTGATTTCAAAATCTTAGGTACGTTTTTAGTGGGGCGGTTTTGCCTATTTCGTTTTTAAAGTTACCAACTGGCACCGGGTACGGTGAGATTTTCGTTTTGTAAAAATAAAAAAGGTGAAGAAAAAAAAGTTTTTTTTTATGCACGTCTTGCCTTCAAAATCGGCTCGACAGATCAATTATTGTTCATCGTAGTGTTTTCGTTTCGTTTCTAGAGAGGCGTCTTGTCTTTAATTTCCTAGGACGTGTGTTTTGTGTGCACGTCTTGTCTACAAAATGTCAGTCCGTCTGTCCGCCGTACGTCGACCGCGGTACGCAAAATCGTTTGAAGGCTCGTAGCTCCCCCCAAACCCTTAAGGTATTAAATTGAAAATTTTTTTTATGAATAGACTGGGTAGGCCCCTTAAAGTCGCCAAATTTGGGGGGGTGTGGTTGTTAGGGGGTAGGAGGGGGAAGTGTTTTCTGTTGTACTTAAATATTGGAGAATATTTTTCCAAACGTGCTTCCATAGCGTTACTAAGGCCAGCGCCAAGGAACCATCTTATACTTGCCTTATAAACTTACTTAAAATGCTTCAGTTACGGTACCTAGGGCAACGTCAAGCGAGCGCTTCACAATTGTAACCTAAAAGAGCGTTTTCATATTTTCCGAATGGAACAAAGCTTTCATAAAGCTCATTAGCATCGATAAATTTGCCGAGGCTTAAATATAAACTTGCTTACGGTAAGCTGCCTGAAAAACAGCGCAACGAAGCGCTTCCCGCTGCGGACACGTAATGCTAAAAAGCAACAGGATAGGCATGTCAGAAGAAGCGATCCAAGCTTCCAAAGAAGCGCAATAGTAGTGTAATGGAAGCGCTCTATTTCCTAATGGGCAGATGCTCTAGTGTTGGCTCAACATTCTCAAGAGAATGTTAAAAGTATCGGAATCGGAGGATGTACACCACCCCACATTCCGAGAGTTTTCTCAATTCCCATTCTCTGTATTTATGGTCAGGTTTTTGGATTTCTGTTTCGAGATTATCGCCTAGCGCAGCAAGAGTACTTTGCGTGAGTTAGATGCCCATAGTTTCGCATTTCGAAGCCACCTGCCTGAATGTTCATCGCCTCGTCATAGAAAATCTTTTACAGGCATCCGGCTCGACGGACCTATTTCTTCAACAAAAAAAAACAAAAAACAAATAAAACCACCCAGTTTACATCAATAGATTTGAATATACTTTATTTAGTTTTTTTTTCACATCGATTTACTTTATTTGCACACAAAGTATATAAGTTTTTCGTCTCTGTGACGGTTTTATACGCCTTGTTCTTACTTCTTTGTTGTGTGTGGGTGTGAATGTGCTTCACATAGACATTTATATTTTTAATATTGATAAATTCTACTTGTTTTTTTTTTTTTTTACCTTAGTTTCATTACGTTTTGTTTTTATGAATTGTAGCTTAAAATAAATATTGAACTAAAAATAATGGTGGGGGGGGGGAGCGTAAAACAAACAGAAAAAAAGAGGGGGAGGGCGTGAAACAAACCAAAAAAAGGGGGGAAGGGCGTGAAACAAACAAAAAAAAGGGGGGGATGGCGTGAAACAAACAAGAAAAGGGGGGAGGGCGTGAAACAAACAAAAAAAGGGGGAGGGCGTGAAACAAACAAAAAAAAGGGGGGGAGGGCGTGAAACAAACAAAAAAAAGGGGGGAGAGCGTGAAACAAACAGAAAAAAAGGGAGGGGCGTGAAACAAACCAAAAAAGGGGGGGAGGGCGTGAAACAAACAAAAAAAGGGGGGAGGACGTGAAACAAACAAAAAAAGGGGGAGGGCGTGAAACAAACAAAAAAAGGGGAGGAGGGCGTGAAACAAACAAAAAAAAGGGGGGAGGGCGTGAAACAAACAGAAAAAAAAGGGAGGGGCGTGAAACAAACCAAAAAAAGGGGGGAAGGGCGTGAAACAAACAAAAAAAAGGGGGGATGGCGTGAAACAAACAAGAAAAGGGGGGAGGGCGTGAAACAAACAAAAAAAAGGGGGGAGAGCGTGAAACAAACAGAAAAAAAGGGAGGGGCGTGAAACAAACCAAAAAAGGGGAGGAGGGCGTGAAACAAACAAAAAAAGGGGGGAGGACGTGAAACAAACAAAAAAAATGGGGGAGGGCGTGAAACAAAACGTAAAACAAACAGAAAAAAAAGGAGGGGCGTGAAACAAACAGAAAAAAGGGAGGGGCGTGAAACAAACAGAAAAAAAGGAGGGGGGCGCGTGAAACAAAACGTAAAATAAACAGAAAAAAGGGGGAGGGGGGGGGGTTGTGAAACAAAACGTAAAACAACCAGAAAAAGCGGTTTTTAACGGATTTCTTCGGGACAGTAACTTAAAAAGCTAAAATTAAAAGCGGTTTGAAAAAGTTTTGAAATTCCGTTAAAACTATTCTATGGTGGTGGTGGTGTTCTTCCGGTTTGAGAATTGAAATAAAATTAAACGGGAAAAAAAAAAACAAAACCAAACTCCTTTTTGGTGATCATAATTATTTTAAATACTTTTGTTTTCTTAAAGCTAATTTTCATTTGATTTGATTAAGTTTCTTGTTGTTGGTTTTTTGTTTTTAATAATATTTATGTTGTTTATTTTCTTTCTCTAAATCTAAATGGGTGTGTGTATGTATATATGTATTTATGTAATTGGGGCGTGGCGCGGTGTACAAAATACCCACCACCCACTCCCCAAAAAAATTTTTAATATCCCCAATCGGGGCGGGGCGGAAGGCTTGGAGTCATACAAAAAAAATTAAAAAAAAAAAAAAAAAAAATTGAGCGTCACGAGAAGAATGTCGCTGCCGCGCGCGGTCCCCTTTTCGAATTAGTTTACCTGTAGTTGTTTTTTTTTAGTTTAGTTTAAATTCGTTACAAAAAAAAAAAGAAATAAAATTCGAAAAGGATGGCGAACGAGATCGTAAAAAAAAAGATGGCGACTCTTCCCGGTATTCGGCCGGACTCGGTGCCTTTCCACGCGCCGCTGGGATATTTCCAAAAAATGATAAAAATAGGCCTTTATTTTTCGGCGGTAAAATTCTAAGATTATTCCACACACCCGTACACAACATTTATATTATTTTTCTTAAATATATATGTTGTTTGTTTCTCTCTTTTTTTTTTCTGTGTAGTAGTAGTATATTATAATTGTTTGTTTTTTTTTTGTTTTTTAGTAGTAGTAGTAGTCGTCGTTTGGTTAAATAAATTTCTTTTTTCTTTTTATTTTCTATAAAATCTTCTTTGTGGTCGTTGCGGCCGCACGATTCCCGCGTGTGTTCTTTGTTCGGGACGTGGTTTTGTTGTTGAAAAATATCGCCGCCATTTTGTTTCGTCGTGAATGTAACGGTTTTTTTTTTATGACTGAATTTTTTTTTTAAGTTGTTTTAAGTTTTTTTTTTAAGTGACGTGGTCTCGTATCGCGCGTTGAATTTAAATAAAACCGGGGAGGGGGGGGGGGTCTTAAATGATACGGTGGAACATAAGGTCTGTTCTTTTTGGCTACACTTTCGACACTTTTCTACACGAACTCTTGAGCGGGTGCAGAGAGGTTTGTTCTTTTTTCATTCATCCTCTTCACCTCTCTGCACCCGCTCAAGAGTTAGTGCAGAAAAGTGTAGAAGGTGGAGCCAAAAAGAACGGACCTATGGCTACTGGAGACGAGACAAGCCACCGGTTTTGTATTAAGCGCTTTAAAGCGAAAAACACGATGTAAAGTGAGACAAAACAGGGCCGTTGTTGTTGTTTTAGCGTGAGAGTGAGTGCGACAAAACAGTTTCGTTATGTCAATTGTTGTTGTTTTGCACCGCAAGTGAATGCGACGACGTCCGCCTTCAACTCAATCACGGCTTGTCATCTCCAGTATAGATACAGTGGCCGACAAAACGACCCCTATTTTCGCCACTTGACAAGCCCCATGGCACTAATTAAAAAAAGTGATGATGTAGTCTTGTTTATAATCTATTTTAATTGACATGTAACCAAAAACATCTTTTCTCCAATAGAAACTTTACAAGTTATTCATACAGTGCATAAAAAAAGGTTAAGGCACGATGCACCCAACGAGAAAAGTCATAAGTTTTTATTGAGATTTTTATTGATAATGTAGTTCTTTTTACATTATATCGGAAGCTGAGAAGATATATTTCAGTAACATAACAAAATAAACCCAATAACATAACAATTTTTAAACATAATCAAAAAATGCTTCTTTGCAAATGAGAAACGACTCAAAAAAGTTAAAGCCCCGAACACAATGCTCCCGTTCCGTTCCGTTCCGTTCAGCTGTCAAAGTAGACCTTATGGGTTGACCATGTACAATGGTCGTAACGGAACGGATCGGAAAAGTTGACCAAAACTCAACTTTTACGGATCACATAACCTCACTTGTCGTGACGGAACGGGAGCATTGTGTTTCGGGCTTAAGGCACGCTCCAAATAATTGCACTTCGTGAGAAAAAAAACACCATTAGATTTACATGGAATTTTTGCTACATGAAATATTTGTCATTTCGGTTGAGTAAATGATCAAGGAAAGTAAGTTTTAAAAGTGTGTAAATAATGAGTGCCAAGAGAAAACCGTTAATTGCAGAAATTATAGTTCAGCATTGGCAGACAGGAATGTCATATGCTAAAATTGGTGTAGTAGTTCAAAAATCAATACTGTCAGAAATGTAGTATTAAAATATAAAAAAACAAAATCATTTGAAACAAAACCTCGACTAGGAAGGCCAAAAATGCTATCTGAGCGAGAGGAGAAATGGATTGTTAGAGAAATTAAAAAGGATCCGAAATTAAGTGCCCCATTTTTACGCAACGAAGTAAAAAACCACTTCAGAAAAGAAGTATCTGCTCGGACGGTACGAAATATAATAAAAAATTCGGGCTTTAAAGGCAGAGTTTGCCGGCGGAAACCGTACATTAGCGCAAAAAATGTGCTGGCAAGATTACGTTTCGCGAGAGAGTACGGAAAAAAAACCAAAGTCCTTCTGGAAACGGGTTATTTTTGTTGATGAAACAAAAATTAACCTGTTTGGATCTGATGGGAGGCGATATGTTTGGAGAAAATCAAATTATGAATTCAATTTCAAACCTACTAATCCCACAGTAAAACATGGCGGTGGAAGCATTATACAATGGGGTTGGATGGGGGCTTTCTGGACCTGGAAACTTAGAAGTTATAAATGGTCAACATTATTATCTACAGTGGCGAAACATGAAATGTTTCCAAGTCAAAAAAAAATCGTTTTTAAGTGCTTCTTTCAAGGAAATTTTGCGAAAAGTGGTAAACAGGTATTTTTTTTGTTTAGCGGTAAACCTTATCCCTTAAAATTAGGTCAGTTAAAATTTGTACGTTAAAGCTATCGGTCGACAATAATTAGAAAACAGAAAAATGGTGAAAAAAAGGCAAAATGGATGAGTTAGTGAAATCCCGAATAATCGCATTCTCCGAGGATAATTTAAGCACTCGTGAGATAGCAGCTAAGGTCAGGTTCAGTCACATCGCTGTAGGTAGATTTCTGCTGAGTTTCAAGAAAACTGGTTGTTTGAAGCGTAGGAAAGGTAGTGTAAGGAAAAAAAATTACGACTGCCGCAGATGATCCGGGCTATAAAGCGCGCCAGTCTTCGGGATCATTTTAAAACTGCTGTGGATATTCGAGGGGAACACATGAGAGCCGGAGGAACTGTCATCGGTGTTCATACTGTCCGAAATCGCCTGAGGGGGAGGGGGGGGGGCTGGTTTGAAGGCGGCTAAGCCCGCAAAAAAAAACATTTTTAACACCGAAAATGCGGAAAAGTAGACTGCAATGGGCCAAAAAATACGAAAACTGGACAGAAATGAATTGAAGAAGTGTTATTTTCTCTGACGAGAGCAAATTCAACTTGTTCGGATCAGACGGATTGCAGTCCGTAAGACGAAGACCTGGAGAGCGATACACCGATGAGTACATTAGACCAACAGTAAAACATCCGGCTGGAAATATGGTGTGGAGATGCTTTTCCTTTTGACGGAGTGTGGGAGAGCTGGCCTTTCTTCAAGGCACAGTGAACGCTGTAGCCTATAAAAATATTTTGATCAACAATTTATTTCCTTCGATTCAAAATCATTTATCGTTCATCGATTAGTGAATATTTCAAGATGATTCTGCAACATGCCATCGCGCCAAATTGGTCAGTTTATATATTTTACTAATACTGGCAGTATATCCAAAGGGAACTGAGCGGAGTGCTTGTGTAATGATCACAGGGGCCCAGCGCACAACGCCAACAGCGGCACTGGAAGTCTGCATGCACCTTTTACCGCTTGATATTTTCATTAAGCAGGTTGCGTCAAACACAGCGGTAAAACTATTGAGCTGTTGTCTCTTTAGGGAGAGATCCATAGGACACAGCTCCATTCTTAGGGAATTTCTTGAGGGTCCGGTCAACTTCTGCACGGATTATATGATCCCGGTGAATGATTTTATATCATCGTTCAGGGTTGTATACCCAAGCAGAGCGGACTGGGAAAGCAAGAGGGTAGTAAATGAGGGAGAACTCTCCGTGTATACGGACGGTTCCAAAATGGAATGCCCGGCACTGGCGCTGGAGTCTTCTCTGAGCAGTTGAGTGCAAGGGAGTCTTTTAAGCTGCCGGATGCTTGTAGTGTATTCCAAGCGGAGATTCTGGCAGTGCTTCAGGCAGGTAACATCATGTTGATGGAGGGAGTATCTGGTCGGGATATTTCACTTTACATTGATAGCCAGGCGGCTTTGAATGCATTGGAATCGGCGACTATTAAATCCCAGCTAGTAAAGCGCTGTCGAGAAGTGCTTAAGGTACTTTGTAGTCAGAATAGAGTACGACTATGCTGGGTACCAGGGCATAGTGACGTACCAGGCAACGAACAGGCCGATGAGCTGGCGAGACTAGGATCGGCGTCAGACGGGAGGTGGTTAATCCGCCATTAAACGGAATTAAAGCACGTATCAGGGATTGTGCAGCGGACGCAGTGAACTCTAGATGGGAGGCGCTAACGAGCTGCAGGACTTCTAGGGCACTCTGGCCAAGGTTGGACAGGCGAAAGACTAGGGAGATATTGACATGGAGTAGGGGAAGTCTGCGGCTACTTATCGGAATATTGACGGGGCACTGCCTGCTAGGGAAGCATGCTATGCGTATGGGGATCGCTGACTCTGACGTGTGCAGGTACTGCCTTGACCTGTATGCTGAGGAGGACATCACCCACATTTTGTGTGAGTGTCAGGCGGTTGCAAGGAGGCGACTGAGGTGGCTGGGCAGTCTTTTCGTTGAGAATTGGGAAGACCTGAGGTCAATAGGGCATGATAAGCTAGTCAAGTTCGTTAGGGATCTGGGTTGTTTAGGGAATGTTTAGTGACCTACGAGGTTCTGAAGGGATCGCTATGGGCCCATTTGGTGCCTAGTGTGCGCGGTGGCGGAGCGCTTCGCCCCTTCTTAAAACTAAAACTACTAATACTGGCAATGTTCTGAATTGGTTTCATACCGAAAGGTATAATTTTTTTTATCTTCTTCCTTCGTAGATTAAGGATTTTATTTCCGAAGCTGCACTTTTAACACTCGACTGGCCCGGTAATAGCCCCCGATCTCAACCCCATCGAGAATCTATCGTCCATTATGAAGGTCAGAATATCAAAAGGAAAACCGACTTCAAAGAAAGAGCTCTTAAAATTGCTCGAAAAAGTTTGGTATGAGAAGATAACCGTTGAAACACTCCAGGATCTCGTGAACTCTATGCCTAGAAGGATAAAGGCGATCATCAAAAGTAAAGGAAGCACCACAAAATATTAAAATCGACTTATTTCACATTATTATACTACATATCCTATGAAGAATAAAAAAGATATTCAGAAAAATTAACCCTTCATACGGCTACCAGGTACTTTTGTGTCCAGGCGAAAATTAAATGTGTTGTAACTTTTGAAAGCGGGAAGGGAGGGCGGTTCTGCGCCTGCGTAAAAAAAGTTTGGGGCCTCTAGGACCCGCTTACCAATTGCCACTGTGCCAGTTGCTCTCCTGCTGTCGTAGTGAGTAGTTCAATCTCGCTGTGGACACAAAAGTACCTGGTAAACGTACGGACGTTGTGAAAGCTGTAAGTATTTTTTTTTCGTTTTTTCGTTTTGAAGTGTTCATTGTGTCCGTGAAAGTGTGAAAAAAAAAAACTGTGCGTGAAAAAAAAACTTTTTTAATTTTTTTTTTCAGATTTTTGAAAATAAACTAAAAAAAAAAATGTCGGAGCGGTCCACTGAGGAATTTTCGCGATTATTGCGTCCTCGCAAAAACGTCGAATATTTCGACTGCGAGAATAGCGATGATGAAATTGACAACGTTTTAGAAGAAGACAGTGACACTTCAGAAATGACTGTCTCAGATCTCGAAAGTAATGAAAGTGACGAAGAAGAGGTGGAAGAAATCGAGAGCGAGCAACCGACTTCGTCAGCAAGCAGACGTCGTAAATTCGTTTACGGCAAAGATAAATACAAATGGTGTCTTCAGGCTCCGGAAAGTCGAGGTCGCAGGTCAAACGTAACGGTAATTCTACCTATAGCAATCGGAGCAGCTGCCTCTTCGAATACACCACTACAATTCTGGAGCGCGTTGTTTACAAACGATATCTTGGACGTTATTTTGAAATATACGAACGCCGAAATTGACAAATACGCGGCCAGTCACCCCGATGACAACAGAGCGGCTTATCGATCTATTCACATGAATGAATTAAAGGCATTTATAGGACTCCTATACTATTGTGGTATCAATCAAAATAATCATATACGTTTGTCGGAATTGTGGGACAAGAAATTCGGTTCAAAGTTGTGTGTAGCGACAATGTCGCAACGGCGATTTGAATTTATTTCCTTGCGATTAAGGTTCGATGATAAAAACTCACGAGCTGAAAGACGTGCCATAGATGTACTTGCGCCAATTCGCGAAATTTGGGACACTTTCATAACTAATTGCCAAACTAACTATTCGCCGAGTGAGTTTTTGACGATCGATGAGCAATTGTTAGCGTTTCGTGGTCGGTTTTCAGCGCGTGTTTACATCAAATCAAAACCGGCACGTTACGGAATAAAAATTGTGTCCATGAATGACGCGAGAACGTTTTACATGCACAATGCTATTCCGTATATCGGACAAGTACCAGCAGAGCGAGGCGAAAGTGTACCCGTCGTACTATGTGCGTAAGTTAAGTGAGCCAATTCATAATACTCGTCGGAATATAACGTGTGACAATTGGTTCACTTCGGTTGAAATCTGTAATAAGATGAAGCAAGACTATGGCTTGACCATGATAGATACTCTACGAAAAAACAAGCGCCAGATTCCGGAATCTTTTAGAAAAAATGCTCAGATGGGTACAGCGCGATACGGGTATGATGGGAATAATATCCTACTTTCTTTTTGCCCGAAAAAAAATAAAGTTGTTTTGATGCTATCCTCTCGACATAAATCCGGACAACAGTGCCAAGACAGCGATAAGCCGAAGATGATCGATTTTTACAATAAAACAAAATGTGGAACCGTTGTTTTCGATCAACTTTGCGGAAACTATACCTGCGCTCGAGTATGTTACCGATGGCCGATGCGCATTTTTTTCGGAATGCTCGACCAGGCCGGCGTAAATTCTTGCGTATTGTACAATTGTCGGCCTAGCGGTGAAACTCAAAGCAGACGAGAATTTTTGAAAGATCTCGTGTTCGCTCTAATCCAGCCCCATCTCGAAGAACGCTCAGAAGCGAACGGTTTACAAAAAAATTTGTTGAGTTATATACGCGATATACTGCCAGCAGACGTCATTGAAAATCCTTCTGCGGCTTTCGATACAGGTAAAATGAATAAAAGAAAAAGATGTCATTACTGTCCGTATGAAATACAACGCAAAACCGCCTATTGTTGCATAAAATGCAAAAAAGCAACTTGCGAAGAGCATCGCACTACGATTTGCCGGGAGTGCATATAGTCACGTGACTTCGAAAAATGTAATTTCGATAAATAAACAATGTTGTGACACTTGACTACTGACTTTTCATTGATTTTACCACCGATTCTTTAATTATTACATATTTATTAACGTTATTACTATGAAAGTTGGTTTCAATTTATTGGCAATTTTGAGGTCGCAAACTTAAGGTCAATTTAAAAAAAATTGCTCGCGGTTTATTTTTTTCATGAAAGCTACACTCTTACCCGTTAAAATTCTTTTTTTGCCGTTTCAATATCTTTATTTGTTTAAAAGATATGATTTTTTGAGTAAACAAATGTATTTACCCCGTTTTCCTTCATTTGTTAAATAAAAAATGTATTAAAAAATTAAATTGTTTACAATGTTATGATTGATTCTTCAAAGTAAAGGTTTGAAGCACCTCCATGAATTTTTTCAGATTTTTTGCACCACTTTAACAATTGAAAAAAACGTCAGGACACAAAAGTACCTGGTAAACGTACCGGAGGTGCCAAAAAACCGTAGCCGTACGAAGGGTTAAAAATTGTTGTGCTATTGGTTTTTTTTTTGTTATGTTACTGAAATATATCTTCCCAGCTCCTGATATATTGTAAAAAGAACACAATTCGCAATAAAAATCGCACTAAAAACTTATGACTTTTCTCGTTGGGGTACATCGTGCCTTAACTTTTTTTTATCCACTGTACATAACTAAAAAAATGGCATTGACAAAAGTCTACATACGGCTAGGTCATACGAGCTACCGGAAACGACAAGCCACCGGTTTTGTATAAAGCGCTTTGAAGCCAAAAACACGATGAGAAGTGAGACAAAACAGGGTCGTTTTTGTTGTTTTAGCGTGCGAGTGAGTGCGACAAAACAGTTTCGTTATGTCAATTGTTGTTGTTTTTGCGTGCAAGTGAATGCGATAACGTCCGCCTTCAAATCAATCGCTGCTTGTCATCTCCAGTATATATATCTCTATGTAACTGTCAAACCGAACCATGGACGCCATTTTTTTGTTTGGATATCTGATAAAAGATATAAAATACCCAGCAATACCGGTTTCATACAACAGTGTAGTTTTGACGAGCGTTGAACGAGGTCAACTTTTGTGCCTGGGAACGACGATATGCGGGACAGCATTGATTTTCTGTTATCGGCTACAGAATCGCATCGAATGCTTGTTGAAGCTTACGGTGGATCATGGACTTGGGAAATCGCAGTGCTTTGAGTGGTTTAAAAAATTTAAAAGTGGCGATTTCGACATCGGAAACAAGGAACGTGAAAAACCACCGAAAAAGTTTGAAGACAGCGAATTGCCGGCATTGTTGGATACGGATGACACTCAAACGCAACAACAACTCGCAGATGAGTTAAATGTAACGCATCAAGCCGTGTCCGTACGTTTAAGAGCCATGGAAAAGGTTCAGCAGATGGGGAAATGGGTTCCACATGAACTCAACGCAAGACAGCAGGAAAACCGAAAAACCACTTGCGAAATTTTGCTCGTCAGATACCAAAGAAAGTCATTTCTCTATCAAATTGTGACTGGCGATGAAAAGTGGATTGTTTTTTTTGAGAATCCGAAGCGGAAAAAATCGACCATCGACATCGACTGCAAAACCAAATCGCTTATGGACCGAAGACAATGCTCTGTGTTTGGTGGAATCAGAAGGGCGTGATCTATTACGAGCTGCTGAAACCGTTAATACAGAACGCTACCGACAACAAATGCTCGATCTACAGCAAGCTTTACTTGAAAAACGGCCAGAATATGAAAAGAGGCAACACAAAGTGATTTTACTGCATGATAATGCATCATCACACACACGGCGCGACCGGTGAAGGAAACGATTAAAGCCCCGAACACAATGCTCCCGTTCCGTTCCGTTCCGTTCAGCTGTCAAAGTAGACCTTATGGGCTGTCCATGTAAATGCACACAACGGTCGTAACGGAACGGATCGGAAAAGTTGACCAAAATTCAACTTTTACGGATCACATAACCTCACTTGTCGTGACGGAACGGGAGCATTGTGTTTCGGGCTTAAGGCTTATCAGTGAAAAATACTTGCGGCTTACTCACCAGACTTGGCTCCTTCTGATTTTCAATTGTTTGCATCGATGGGACACGGCAATTAGTGAGTAGCGCTTCACGTCGTACGAAAATGTCCGAAAATGGCTCGATGACTGGTTTGCTTCAGAAGAACAAATTTTTTTTTTTTGGCGTGGCATACATAACTTGTCAGAGAGATGGGAAAAAATGTATGGCTAGCGATGGGCAATACTTCGAATGAAATATGTTTAACACTTTTGTAGAATAAACGTCTATTTTTCATAAAAAAAATTCCGGTTTCATACTTGCATACCTGGTAGATGGCCATGGTGGGCCCAACAAAATATTAAGTTTTGAAATGAAATGTAAATTCCGCCATGAAGTTTTTGGTGGATCTCATGATCGACTTTTGTCAATGCTATTTTTTTCGTTTTTTTTATGAATAGATTGTTAAGTTTATATTGGGAGGAAAGACTTTTTTGTTACATGTCAATAAAAAAATAGATTATAAACAAGACTACATCATTACTTTTTCAATTAGTGCCATGTGGCTTGTCAAGCAGCGAAAATAGGGGCCGTATGTAGAGTGGAAGCAATGGCGCCCTATCGTAAGAACGACATCGGTTTCTTGATGACGTTGTTGTTGTTGAACGAAGATGTTAAAGGAGGCGCTCTGGTTGATGAAAGGATTCTTTTGTTCGAGCGTCCGACTGCTTAGTAAAAGTAATGTTGAGTTTTTTTGTGTTGTTCGGGTTGGTCGTTCGGGGCGGCGGCAGTTGCGCTCGCCTGTTCCCGCTTGGTGACGACTTGTGTCGTTGGTGTAACGAACGAACGTTTCGTAGTTGTCTTTTCCTTGTTTTGTTGGTGTGAAGTCGCGGCTGGGTTCCGATCGGGAAGAAGGCGGCAGCTCGAGCTGGCCTGGCCTGATCGATGCCGCGGCATCTTCTTTGTCCTTTTCGGAAGTTTTTTCATTGGTCTTTGCTGGTTAGTTGGTCGCGCTGTCGCTGCCGTGTCCTTTGGATTGCAGCGGGCGATCGATTTATTGTCGTGTTCGTGTTGAGCTTGAGCTGGCGATGGCCGGCTGTTCGAGTCGTTGGTCTCCTTGACCTGTTCGAGAACCGAATCGAATTCGCGAAGCTGTTCGAGCGTGTTGGAGTTTTCGTTGAACTGGTCGGTTGGGTCGCGGCGACTGGTTGTTTTGGTCGATGTAGCCGCGATGGCGGCAAGCACAGCTCGTTGGAGACTTTCCCGGGATATTTGGGGATAGGGCGGCGTTAAATCAGCCCGGGTCAGAGGATTGGTTTCGCCAGTATCGGCGGAAGCACGACAGGCAACGTTTTGTTGCGGTGGAAGCTCTGGCGTGCTGTCGATTCCAAGTCCCAAGTCGCCCGGATTCAATCCAGGAGCGATTGGACGCGGCAATTGACACGGAATCGGAACAGCGTGAACCAAGTCGCGAGTTGCGATCGTGGGAAGCTCGCGAGCGACCCGAACAACCGGTAAACAGCGAGGAGCTGCGTCCGGAATATTGACGAGACGATTGCTTTGCGATCGGTACGCCAGCCAGAGCGAGCAACGCTGATGGATCCGATGCTTTAGTTGACTGTAAACGGGAAGCTTGTCGGTCAACGATTGATCTTTCGCGGATGTGATCAACTTCTTGTTGACCTTGGGGAATAGATGCGTGTCGTTGCTGTTGTTGTTGTTGTTGTCGTCGTCCTTGGGCAGTTGAACCCGCTTGGCGCGGCATTCCTCGACGTGATCGAGGAGAGCCGGACGAAAGTACGAATAAAGTTGTTTCGACGAGGCGGTAGTGCCGTGCACGCGGTACTGTGCAAACCAGAAGCGATAGGTTTCGTCGAGCAGCTGGCGGTAGGACCGCTTTTCGACAGTGTCTCGCGCGACCAGCTTTTCTGCCATCGTTGCCACAAGATCGTCGTTGCGGCGCTTTAATTGTGCGCATTTGAAGAATGGCGTGTCCTTGTTGCCGTTCTTAGATTCGAACGCAAAGTCGTAGGGACCGCTCAGAAGCTCATCGAATTTCGGATCGTGCCGAAAGCTGGACTTGATCAGAACGGAGTAGATGTCGTACTGGGGAAAAGTGCCTGGAGGACGAGCAGGTTGCGGTTGCGGTTGCGATTGCGGTCGCTGAGTGGAGGCTTTGCTGTTCGTTGAGTTTTCTTGCACCGAACTAGTCGCGGTTGTTGGCGTTTTGGCGATGCCGACATGACTATTCGGTGCAGCAAGGACGTTTTTTGAATTCGATGGCGGTTGGGTTGGCGGTGGCGGTTGCGTTGGCGGTGGCGGTGGCGGTGGCGGTTGAGTTGGCAGCGGCGGTTGAGTTGGCCGTGGCGGTGGCGATTGAGTTGGCAGCGGCGGTTGCGTTGGCGGTGGCGGTTGCGTTGGCGGTGGCGGTTGAATTGGCGGTGGCGGTGGCGGTTGCGTTGGCAGCGGCGGTCGAATTGGCGGTTGTGTTGACGATGGCTGCGCGATACGCGGAATTTTCGATGGTCCGGGACGACAGTCGTCGTCAGACGACGACACATGAAACTTGTCCAGGTCACGCGATCTACAGTTTCGACTACTTCCGGCGGCCGGAGCCGGTACAATAGCGTCGGCTTGGAGCGATATTCGGGAAATTTGCTGTACCGGATGCGGTTGTGGCGGCGGTGACGGTCGTGGCGGCGGACGTGGTTTTGGCGCGCCCGAATTACAATGATGACCGTTCGACGGCGGCGAATTGATGCGGCGGCGAACCGACGACTTGAGACGCTTCAACTTGACGACCGGAAATCGTATTATCGCGGAATTCAATCGGATTTCCTGCTTGTATTTCAGCATGACCTTGTTGGTGAGACGACGCAAACTGACGACCGGCTGATTATGGTCGGTACGTCGCCGGCCGGGCGGTTTGCGACGGGTCGGTTTGCGAGCAGGAGGATTGCGACCGGGTGGATTGCGTCCGCGTGATTCATCCGATCGTCGCTTCTTTGAAATTCGGCGGTATTGAGTGGCCGCAGCAGCGGCCTCGTCGTCCGACGATGAAAGCGCCGGCATTCGAACCATTCCGACAAAATGTCGCGGCGTAATTTTTCGTCCGGTTCGCCTGTTCGTCTCGTGATCGATCGAGCTTATATTTTGGCTACGTTTCGGCGCGATCGGAACGGATAAACGTCGCAACGGTACCGCCTTATTGCCGCTGCTGCTGCTGCCGCCGGGCGGTATACTCTTGCCCGATCGTCTTTCCGGATCGTACGAGAATCGCGGATCCAAGCTCATGCGATTGGTACGTTTTGCAGCACTTGCACCGCCAGCGCTGGACAGATCGTCCTTGCTACGATGGATTGATGAACGTTTCATTGTGCGGCGATTGTCGGACGCAGCGTTCGGTCCCGAGTGCAGGACGCGTGAAACGCAATCCAAGGATTTTCCGATGCTACAGCTTTCGTTCGGGTTTCGTCGGTGCGGTGTTACAGACCAGTTGTTTTGCTGCTGCTGCTGCTGCGGCTGGGCAACGGTAGCGGGTAGTGAAGGTCGCGATGGTCCGCCACCGTAACGCTCGTTTCCGGCGCCATTCGCAACGTTAAAGTGACGCTTGATACGCAGCACGTTCGAACCGTTCTCGCAAATTCGCTCGACCGACAGCTTGTTGGCCGTCCGGCAATTATTGTCGGTCGTCTCGTCGCTCGAAGATGTACCGCTCGACGGTCCCATCGACGATTCCGTCGACGAAATCGATGGTAGCCGTGACGGCTTGTCCGGGAGGTGACGCGAACACGTCGGAATCGGATTTTGTGTGGTCGAATCGCACGGCGCCTTCGTAATTGACTTGCAAATACGAGCCGGCTTCGAGTTGAGCGCGAGCGACTGAGCAAGGAATCGAGCGTGTAGGAAGGCTAGCGAACGTGATGCGGCTAGAACTCGTCGTCTCGGCGGATTCGAACTGTCGCTATCGCTGTTACTGTACGAATCGGAATCGACGACTGTACGGCGCTGAATCGAATGCACCGAGTCGCGACGATGATTTCGCGAACTTGGACCCGGTTCGGGAGATATTCTTGCGGTTGCCGGTGCTGGTGCTGTTGCTTTTGGGGCTGCTGGTGCCGCTGCTGGTGCCGCTGCTGGTGGCACTGCTGGTGCGGCTGCTTTGGCCGGTGCGGCTGCTTTGGCCGGTGCTGGTGCCACTGCTGGTGCAGATGGTTTTGCCGCTGGCGTCGAAGACCTCTTCTTCGTTAGACGCTTCTTTGCTGTTGGTGTCTTCGTACGGAGGCGACTAACGCTCCAGCTGCTCTCCGACGTGTCCGAGTCAAGGTCGCTGCCGTTCAAATTCATCCGGCCGGTCGAACTTTTGCACGACATGCGTCGCTGTAACATGGTTTTTGCGCTCATCGAACGCCGACGATGGCGACTACTCGAGCCGCACTTGAAGATCCGCTTGATCAGATGCTTATTTTGGACACATTGGCTCGCATCCGAATCGCTATCCATTCGCGCCGAGGACGAGTCGTCCGCTTCGATGTGGGCCTCGCGTCTGGCTGCTCGGCTCGGAAGTATTCGACGCGGTGGCATCCCGTTGTTGTTGTCGTCGTCGTCGTCGTCATCGTCGTCCGCCGAAGACGGGCGATTATTGTCGGGGGCGACGACGACTTGTTCGGACGCCATCTCCTCGCTCGAAGAATTTCCTTCGTTTTCGCTACATTTTAGCGGATCCGAATCCAGTCGTTTACGTTCGCAGACGCGTGCCGAACACGTACACGACATTGTTGGTCGCGACTCTTGTTCGGGCGCGGCATTCTCGTCGTCCATTGGGGCTTTGTGTTCTGACAAGGGCCCTGGATTCAATGCCTCGCCAATTTTCGTCACAGTTTTTACCACCGCCTTCGGGTCGGGCTCTCGTACCGGAGCGGATTCGGGAAACGGTTCTTTTTCTTCGTTTCGTTGAGCCGATCGATGCCTTTCAACGCTTGGAATTTGATTGGCCGGCTGGTGGTTCGATGGGTTTGGCTGAGAGAGAATTTCCGGCAGCGGTGATCCGGCGGAACTTGCACCGACCGATGTAGAGTCGAGTAGTGGTGGCGATTTCGAGGAACGGGAAGACGTTGCTTCCAAGTCGACATCGTTGCTGTGACTGCCGGCTGTTACTAGTCGCAAATTTCGCATCATTTCATCCCATTCGGATTGTTTCAACGACTTAGTTCTTCGGGCTTTCGCTATCACGTCTTTGGCCGCTTGCATTCGGCGTCTATTTTCCGCGACTTTGAACGGATCCTTCTCTGTATTGAGCGCATGGAACAGTTCGGTAGCAAAGCTTTTGAACTTGGGAACGGGCGATTTGGCCGGCGACGTTTCGGACGATCCCGATTCTTCCGATTCGGTTAGTTGCGATTCGGTCGAACGTAGCGAATCGTTGTCATCGGCCTGATCGTTTGATGAATTGGACGCTTCGGTCTGGGACGCTTCGGTCTGGGACGCTTCGGTCTGGGACGCTTCGGTCTGGGCCGCTTGCACTTGCTGCTGCTGCTGCTGCTGAATTGGCGGCACCTGTTCGACCAAACGGTCCGTTTCGAGAACATTTTCCAGTTCGTTAGCGAACAAATCGTAATCGTCGGTAGCGTCCGTTTCGAACGAATCGACTACCGATTCGGGCGATCGAGACGACGATGTCGACACGACGGTATTACGATTCGACGGAAGATTATGAACGGAAAATTCAAGCACTTCGTCCAATTCGGTCGCGACATCTTGGAACTTTTCGCTTTCCATTAGTTCGGAGACGGCAGACGCTACCATTTGTGGCGATAGATCCAACGTTTCGAGCGGAGTCGGAGTGGGTGATTGGTGGCGCCGAGCGAGCTCTTGTTCGTTTTCGGAATCCGATGATTTAACCGAGTAGCAGTCGTCGCTTTCGGTGTAAGAGCCCGAGAGTCCTCCGACTGATAGTTCCGACGAGCCGGGCGTCTGTGGAATTAGAATTGCGTTCGGCAATTGCGTGTCGATCGCGAGTTCCGTGTCGTCGATGCAGTCGTCGGTGGTTAAGTAGAAGTCCGACGGAAAGGTTACTGGCGGCAAATCTAACGATAGACTCGACGGCAAATCTACCGATAGGCTCGGCGGCGTCAGGCAGTTGTCCCGACTGATTTCCCTGATATCACTGATTTCCCTGATTTCATTCGTTCCCCCGATTTCATTGATTTCATTGGTTTTATTGGATTCACTGATTTCATTGGTTTCACTGATTTCATTGGTTTCATTGGTTTCACTGATTTCATTGGTTTTATTGATTTCACTGCTTTCCCCGATTTCATTGCTTTCATTGCTTTCCCTGATTTCCCTGTTTTCAGTGATTTTCTTTAGTTTCGAAACTGCATCCTGGATTAGGGGGGATTCGAGATACTCGTTCAAGGTTACGTTCGAGTCGCTCGCTACGATCGTTGAAAGCACAAGCAGCGGCTGCCCGTTTCCGCCGTTTAATTGCGACTGTTGCGAATACCGGACGACGCAGACCTCCGATTCTTCGACAAGGTCGTTCTGTTGGTCGGGAATTCCGTCTAATTCGGCGGCCGTTTGATCGAAACTGTTCAATTGTTGGCTGCCGCCGCTTTCGAAATTGTCGTCCTGCCCGGCAACAGTTGATTGTTGCTGTAGGTGTGTTTCGATTTTGTCCTCTTCGTAGTTGGCTTCATCGTCGGATTGCTGAACCGTTTGGCAATTTGCGGCGTATTCGTTGCTCGATGCGGACAATTCGTTCTCGTTTTGCCGATCGCAAGTTTCGAGCTTTTTCGAAACGTATTCAACACGTCCGTCGTCGTCGTTGTCGTCGTCCGGTTGCAGCTGCTTGAACTGGACATTGTTGTCTTCGAAATCCGATTGGTTAGCGGTTGCTACTTGTTCCGTTTGTTTGCCGTCGTTCGTCGAATCGAATTCGTCAACGGTTCGCTGAACTGCTGCTACTTGTTGCTGCTGAATCTGTTGTCTCAACTGCGAATCGAGATGACGCTGCTCGTGGCTGTTCTCGTCAAAATCCGATGCACACAAATCGTGCTGATGCCGAACTGGAAGACGAAACTGGAGCGTGCGTTGGGGCCGACTGTGTTGGCTGAGCAGGGGATCGTGTCGTCGTTGGCTATGCTGGCTGAAAATCGGATCGAGTTGTTGCTGATTCGGTTGACTGAGCAGCGAGTCGTGATGCTGCTGAATCGATTCGCAGAGCATCGGATTGTGTTGCTGGTGAATCGGTTCGCACAGCATCGAATCGTGTTGCGGCTGAATCTCTTGATTGTTTTCCTCGGCAAAATCCAATGCGCACATTTCGTTCTGATCGTCTACTGCAACGCGATTCATCGATTTTTTCAATTCGGCGCTCTCGCCTTCCAAATCGAATTCTTCGTACGATCCTTCAGCGGTTTGCTGAATCGCAACTTGCTGCTGCAATTGCTTGCCATTCGAATGGAGGACATTGTCCTCCTCGTTCGATTGGTTGGACGCGCTCGACTCTTCTTGTGCCGCTATTTTCTCCAGCGATTTCTTCAATTGCGGATTCTCGTCTTCCGATTCGAATTCAGACAATTCGACATCCTCCTGCTCCTCGTTGTCTTCCTCTTCAGCTTCGACTTCGCTACTCTCCAGCTCCTCGTCGTCTTCATCAGCTTCGACTTCGCTACTCCCCAGCTCCTCGTCATCTTCTTCGTCAGCTTCGACTGCGCAACTCTCCAGCTCCTCGTCTTCTTCAGCTTCGACTGCGCAACTCTCCAGCTCCTCGTTGTCTTCTTCAGCTTCGATCTCCTGCTCCTCGTCGTCTTCTTCGACTTCGCTACTCCCCAGCTCCTCGTCATCTTCTTCGTCAGCTTCGGCTGCGCAACTCTCCAGCTCCTCGTCTTCTTCAGCTTCGACTGCGCAACTCTTCAGCTCCCCGTCGTCTTCTTCAGCTTCGATCTCCTGCTCCTCCTCGTCTTCTTCTGCAGCTTCCATCTCCTGCTCCTCCTCGTCTTCTTCAGCTTCGTCGTCGGAAACGTAATTTTCAACGTACGGTAACGATTCTTCGGGCTGTTCCATTGCGGCGCTCCTGTAATCCGGCCGCTTGAACGGAAACATTACCAAGGGCACGCGAATTTTCGCAATCGGTTCGCTATGGTTGCCGACCTCGAGCTCAGAGTGCGATCCTTGCGCATTTAATTGAATATTTCCGGTTTTTAGGAAGACCGGTTGCGGCCGCTGGCATGGGACGACCACCGGTTGTGGCCGCTGCGATGGGACGACCACCGGTTGCGGCCGCTGCGATGGGACGACCACCGGTTGCGGCCGCTGCGATGGGACGACCACCGGTTGCGACCACTGGCATGGGACGACCATCGGTTGCGGCCGCTGCGATTGGACGACCATCGGTTGCGGCCGCTGCACCGTGACTTCCGGTTCGAATGTAGTCGTCGTCATTGCGGCCATTGGGGCCGCATAAAAAACACTTGGCTGATCGGGCGCTAGAGTTTTTGCAGCATTCTCGGAGACGATCGTATAGACTTGGGCCGGCCGAATGCTCTCCGTTGGTCCGGCGAAAATATTGTCGGTCTGCCGTTCGCACGTTATACCGCTGTTCAGTTCGACTGGCGGCGCGGTCATCGTCTCGTAGACATTGCCGTTGCCGCCAACACCGGCCGTACTCAGCTGCGCCAAGACTGCTTTAGTTTCCGGACCGGATTCGGTCGAACTATTGCCCGGACTGATGCGCGGCGGTAGAATTATGATCGGGCTGGAACCAACGAAAGCGGTTCGCGGAAATATTCCCGAAAAGGTCAAAAGTTTTTGCCGTTGTTCTTCGGTAACGGGCGTTGTTTCGGCGACCGAAACGTGCTGACCGTTTGTCGTAACCTTGTACGTTTTGATCGGATGGCGAACCGGCGGCAGAACCGAAATCATGCCAAACTGACGGGGCGGCGAATTTTTGCCGGCGATCGTTGCCAACGGCTTCAAGTAGACTACATTGCATACATCTTGCGGCGATCGGATGGCTCTTAAGCTTGCGGCTGTACCCGGACGGCACGGTTGTATGCTGGTCGCCGTCAAGGTTGTTGTACCGGGCGCCAGGATTGGTGGGCTTCGACCGAACGGTGTGACTCGTTGAATCGTTGCCGTGATTCGTGGCGGCAGCGGTTTTCCCGTTTGCAGCGTTAGAACGTTGCGCTGGAGCGGCTGCTGAACGTATGTAAGTGGCGGCACTTGAATTGGTTTTAATTGGGACGAAGTTGACGCGCTGCTGCATGTCAGAGCTGTTGTTGTCGTCAAGGTCGTGGTCGATTGTCCACCGGCACCGGCAACTGCAGCCATTAAAGCGATATCGTCGACTTGAGCGTTTTGTGTTGGCAGTGGCGGGGCCGGTGCGTATGGTTGTGGTGGGAGTGGCGGGGCCGGTGCGTATGGTTGTGGAGGCAGTGGCGGAGCCGGTGCGTATGGTTGTGGAGGCAGTGGCGGGGCCGGTGCGTATGGTTGTGCAGGCAGTGGCGGTGCCGGTGCGTATGGTTGTGGTGGCAGTGGCGGTGCGTATGGTTGTGGTGGGGGAAGTGGCGGTACTAGTGCGAATTGTTGTGGTGGCTTCGCAACGAATGCGGTACGAATTAATTTCAACGGTTTCGAAATCGACTGGGTCCTGGCTGCCGAAGTCGACGTCGCTGGACATATCGTTACTTTGCGAATTTCCTGAAACGTGAGTTGCTGTTCGCCAGCGACTGGTGGCGACGGCTTTCGGATCATGTCCTTGGTGATCAGGTGAATCGGTTGATCGGAATTGGGCGAGGTCATCGATCGGATACTCGCAATTATATCCGGACTGATTTTCGCCGAAAGACAAGATGCATTAGAAGGTATAGCCGTTGTCGGTAGAACCATCGGCCGTGGACGGTGACTTAGAACAATTCTATCGCTCAGAATCGGGACAGTTTCGTTTGAGTTTGGTGGTAGTCGGGCTGTGGGCGCGAACGTTTCTTGCGTGATCGGAACTTGAGCGATGCGCTGTTGGGCAATAAGCGGTACGATCGTTGGTTTGAGAATTGAGTTCGGATGGGAAGCGTGCAGCATTCGAACGGTGGGCTTTTGAAGTATGATCGGTACCGTTTGATTGGAATTGTGAAGCCGGGCGCGCGGCAAGTCGGAAACGGAAACGAGCGCATTATTGATCATGACGTAACGTTGTGGATGGTTCGATTGACTGGTCGTTCTGAACGTTACGAGCGGAACTTGCGGCTCCGGTTTGAGCACGGAGGCGACGAGCCGGACTTGCGGCTTCGGTTTGAGCATGGAGGCCACGAGCGGGACTTGCGACTTCGGTTTGAGCACGGCGGTCTCGCGTGCTAGCGATTCATCGGCACTGGCGATGGTGTCTGGGTGGTCTTTGGTATCGTTTTGTTGACTTTGTGTTGATAGATCAGGGGAATTGCCGTGATCGTCGTCCTCTTCGTCTTCATCAAGATTGATATCGTCCTCTCCATCAAGATTGATCTCGTCGATTATGTCATCTTCTGTGACGCCGCTCGACTGCATTTCGTAGTCTTCAGAATTATTTTCAACGGGCGTCTCTGCTTCCGGTAACGCGGTAACGGAATCAAGATTGATCTCGTCCTCTGTGAGGCCGCTCGGTTGCATTCCGCCGTCTTCCGGATTATTCTCAGCTGGCGTCTCTGCTTCCGGTAACGCGGCAACGGAATCAAGATTGATCTCGTCCTCTGTGAGGCCGCTCGGTTGCATTCCGCCGTCTTCCGGATTATTCTCAGCTGGCGTCTCTGCTTCCGGTAACGCGGCAACGGAATCAAGATTGATCTCGTCCTCTGTGAGGCCGCTCGGTTGCATTCCGCCGTCTTCCGAATTATTCTCAGCGAGCGTCTCTGCTTCCGGTAACGCGGCAACGGAATCAAGATTGATCTCGTCCTCTGTGAGGCCGCTCGGTTGCATTCCGCCGTCTTCCGGATTATTCTCAGCTGGCGTCTCTGCTTCCGGTAACGCGGCAACGGAATCAAGATTGATCTCGTCCTCTGTGAGGCCGCTCGGTTGCATTCCGCCGTCTTCCGAATTATTCTCAGCGAGCGTCTCTGCTTCCGGTAACGCGATAACGGAATCAAGATTGATCTCGTCCTCTGTGAGGCCGCCCGGTTCCATTCCGCCGTCTTCCGAATTATTCTCAGCTGGCGTCTCTGCTTCCGGTAACGCGGCAACGGAATCAAGATTGATCCCATCCTCTTCTGTGAGGCCGCTCGGTTGCATTTCGCCGTCTTCCGGATTATTTTCATCGGGCATCACTGCTTCCAGTAAAGCGGTAACGGAATCAAGATCAATCTTGTCCGCTTTCTCCCCTTCGGTGAGGCCGGTCGATTGCATTTCGCAGTCTTCCGAATTATCTTCAGCTGGCATCACTGCTTCCAGTAAAGCGGTAACGATATCAAAATTAATCTCATCGTCTTCTGTGATCTCGTCTTCTGTGAGATCGCTCGGTTGCATTTCGTAGTCTTCCGAATTATTTTCAGTTGGCGTCTCTGCTTCCAGTAAAGCGGTAACGGACTCAAGATTGAACTGGTCCTCGTCTGTGAGATCGCTCGGTTTCTTTTCGGCGTCTTTCGAATTATTTTCAGCTGGCTTCTCCGGTTCCGGTAACGCGGTAGTCATTTCGTAGTCTTCTGAATTATTTTCAGCGGACGTCTCTGCTTCCAGTAAAGCGGTAACGAAATCAAGATTGAATTGGTCCTCTTTGTCCTCGTCTGTGAGATCGCTCGGTTCCTTTTCGCCGTCTTCCGAATTATTTTCAGCTGGCTTCTCTGCTTCCGGTAAAGCGGTAACGGCATCAAGATTGATCTCGTCGTTTTCTGTGAGGCCGCTCGGTTGTATTCCGCCGTCTTTTGAATTATTTTCAGCTGGCTTCTCCGGTTCCGGTAACGCGATAGTCATTTCGTAGTCTTCCGAATTATTTTCAGCGGACGTCTCTGCTTCCAGTAAAGCGGTAACGAAATCCAGATTGAATTCGTCGTCTTCTGTGGGATCGGTCGATTGCATTTCGGCGTCTTCCAAACTATTTTCAGCGGGCGTCTCTGCTTCCGGTAAAGCGGTAACGGAATCAAGATTGATTTCGTCTTCTTTGTCCTCTTCGGTGAGATCGATCGGTTGTATTTCGGCGTCATCTGTAAGGTCGACGATCGGTTGCATTTCGGCGTCATCTGTAAGATCGACGATCGGTTGCATTTCGGCGTCTTGCGAATTATTTTCAGCTGGCGTCTCAGCTTCCGGTGACGGGGTAACGGAATCTGCGACCGCTGCTACATCGGCTACGCTTTGACTAGGAATGATTTTTGGACTCTTACGAGCTGCTTTCACTGCCGGTATGGTCGATGGCGGTGGCATTACTTCCCGATCGGATGTTGCCGCCTTCTTGCTTTCCTCAACTGAGCCTGGAATCAATGGAACTTCGATCACGTCGTCGTCGTCGTCGTTCTCTTTGGCGGCTTCTTGTTCCTTGTTTTCAGGCTGAGCTTCGAGCAGTTCGTTGGTTTCGGCCGGCTGCTTGTCTTGTTGCTGTTGCTGCAAGGCCGCGGCATACGTTTGCGACATTTCCAATTGTGTCTGCAACTGTTCCATGTAGAACGTGCGAAACAGAGCGTCTAGCTGCGGTGCCTCGTCACCCGATGCGTCCGGGTCGACCGTTGGTAGCTGGGCCAAGTGCTGAATTACAAAATTGTTGAACACCGAAACAAGATTCGGTTGTTCTTGCAAAAAGTTCAGAAATGGCAACGAAAGATTCGGCTGTTCTGAAGCGGAATCCTTACGTTTCGATTTCGATCTCTTCGGAATTTTCTCTTTCGATATGTTGGCCAGTTTCAACGCTTTGGCAAGAAGTTTTGGCTGTTGTAACGGCGACTTCTTCGATTTGATTCGTTTGCGGCGAGCGCCGCGACCGTCATCGTCCGATTCGGGAACATTCTCGGTATTTAACCCGGCTTCTTCGTCCGATTCGGCGTAAATTTCGTAGCCCTTCTCGATACCGGGCCCGTCACTTTCGGGCAAGTTCCGAAACTGATTATAGTCCAGATTAAGAAATTGAAGATTATCGTTGGCGACGGCCAGACCTTGCTGAACAATTTGCAATTTTCCGTCGGTTTTTAAGAGTTTCTCGCAATTCTTTTGCAGCTCGGACCACGGCTGGAGCCACGAGAGAATTTTAACGCGCGGCGAACTCAACAAAACGGACAGATCGATACGAATGTGATCGGGAAGATCGATCGTTCCGATCGAATCGAGAATTAGACTGGGCGCAGCCAGGACATCGTAGCTGGGCGATTCAAGAATTTTATTACTGCCGGTTATCGAATGGAGAACGTTGAGCGTTGACGATGTTGGGCCGAGCAATGCTTGGGCGCTGCTTTCGTCCATCAGTTCGAAATTGTACGCGGCAGCTTCCGTATCGGCGTTCGATTGACTAGCTTCTTCAGTCGGGTTAGCGGCAGCGTCAACGTCTACGCTCATTGCACTTGTCGTTGCTTCTGCTGCTGCTTCATTTGCTTCTGTTGCGGTAACAGTCGTTTTGCCAGGCAAGATACGACTAAATTGGTCCAGGGCTATGAGGGGCGGGGGCGATAAATTCGTTCGCGATACGGGAACCGTCACAACGGTCGACGACAAATTCCCATCGTCGACTTCAGTCATATCGGAATCGTTACATTCAGACTGTCTGGCTGCTGAAACTAAACGGCCAGACGTACCACTTAAACTTTTACTACTACTACTACTACTTGTTGTGTTAAAAAGAGAATTACTGGTTTGATGCGCATTTGAAGCGCTTGTTGCATCAGCAGTTTGCTGTGCTTCCTTACTTAAAGCTACAGATTTTACTAAACCAAAGTTATCAATAGTTGGATTCAATGAAAATGCAGTCAAGATGCATTCGTGCGCCAAAAACGGATGATGACCTTTCAACAGATCCGCAATATATAGATATAAATACGACAGGTTGACTTCCTGCTGTATAACAATCGTTACGGCGCAGCTCTTCTCGCTCTTCATCAATTCTAGTTCATTTAAATCACCTGTTATAACGCGTACGTACAGCTCGAGCAAAAGTTCACGCCATTCCGGTACTTGCTGTAGAACGAACCAATCGAAAACGAAGGCCGAATAATAGCCAAATAATAGTAAAAAAAAAAAACTAACAAAACAACAACGAATCAAAAAAAACTACATACCATTTCCCGAATGATGTCGCACGCCAAATGAATGTGTTTCGTCGACAATGCGGTCGTAAAAAGCTTCCGAGCGACCGAACGAAAACGAAGAATCGGTGCCGTCTTGTGAATCTGTAGCCATTCCTTGAGAATTTCGCAGTAGAGTTGCTGATTATCTTCGTGCAAATTATCAAGCATAGTCGTAGCGATCGTTATATCGGCCGATAATTTAGCAACGCGTGTCCGATACCTCATGACGCGGCTACAATCAGTTTGCGTCGATAGATTGCGGCGTATTAACAGCAAGGCATCGTCCAGCCCTAACCTCTTGACCTGTAAGAAATCCGATCGGACGAAAAACGGCCGAGGTAACGGATTGGGATTAGAAAAGAAAATCAAGTTAAAATCGGTTCTTTTTGGGGGGGGGGGGTGGGGAGGGGGCTGTTTGTTGCACAATTTTCGCTACATCGTTCACGATTACAAGCACTTACCTCGTCAATAAACTTAGGAACACATCCGAATTTATGTAACAGGCACAAATAAATATCGAATATGTAATGGACGTGCGGAACGGAAGTCGATTTGCGAAGTTCATGGTGCGTACCAACGCTTCGTAAAGCCAGCAATGCTTTTGAACACCACGTAAACGCCATATCGTCACATTTTGTCTCGCATAGCTTCTGCAAACGAAGAATGATCATTCCGCCACGTTCGGCCGTTAAAAAGTCCAGATCTAATATGATGCGCGATCGGCGTGAAAAGAAACCAAAAAAACAAGATGTTAAAATATTGAAAAGAAAAATCAAAAGTGTAGCTGGTTGGAAATTGGTGTGAACGCTATCAACGACTTCTTCAAGTCGGTCGATCCGTGCAATATTCAAAGAGTCCGAGTGATGCGTTTCCGTTAACCGCCCCCCGTTGAGCAAAAGCTCGGTTCGTGCGGGGCTCGGGACAGCAACAGCGCTCCGGCGCACGGCACGATTCTTCACGAATTTCAATCAGTTGTGCGTCTTCGTCTGCGCAGCATTCGAAGCAGCTTCACTTCCTAGCAAGGCACCGAAAATACCAAGCAGTAGCGCAGAAAAGCGCTGTTACTGCCCTCGGGGTGAAAAAAGTCGTCCAAATCAAGGCGACACACCAATTTCAAACGAAAAAAACCAACAACAACAAAAAATGAATAAAGAAGCATTGAAAATTCCATTTAGAACTTACCGGGCTGCGTCAAAATCATTGCGTCGCCGTGCAAAACGTCCAACAAGTCCTTGTCGCCCCACGGATTCTCAAAGTTCTCCAAAATATAGTAGCACCGAACAATCGAATGGGGCGAATCAGCAATACGCGGTAGCGCCTCCTCGATCTTATCGCGTACCAAATTTCGTATTGATTCCGGTAACGTTGTCCATTCGACGGCCAGCATTAAATGCAGCGTATGCCGTATAACCCAATGTAAAATGTTTTTGGTGGCTTCCGGTGTCGAACAGTCGACTAAATAAGCGACACTATTCCAGGCCACCCGAAGCGTCTCGATACGCAGACAATAGTTCAATTGAAAATTCGACAATTTTACGATTGCCTCCTGTACACGGGATTCCGGTAAATTAAGAACAGCAACGATAACGATGTGTGCAGTAAATTGTTGAGTGTACCGAGAAATAAAAAGGAAGAAAAAGAAAAAACCACAATGAGAACTGGCCGAGGTTGGAAAAGTTTTAAAAATAGGATCGAGCAACAGGCGAACAATCTCCCGGATGCACTCCCACCGCAACAGGGTGGGCTGCGCTGCAGATCCGTAAAACAGAGGAAGAGGCACCGTGTGCAGGCCGACTCTCCAACAGGCTGTGGGGTCGACCTATCCACCCACGGTGCGCACCTGATGCCATCATCGCAAATGCATTTCGTGTCCTTGTTCGATTTTCAACACCCACCAATCCATCCAGGATGCAGGATGCTTCGCCGCCCCCAGCCCCCCGGCCTGTTCGCCTGTTTGCTCCAACTCCCATCGATCGATTCGATTTGAAAAATGGTCAAAACTGCACCCGCGCATATCATCCGGCCCGCCGGGATGCATTCGTGTTCCTTCTCGGGCCGTTTGGGGTGGGTGGGTGAGTGGGTGGTTGGGTGGGTGGGATGTGTGCAATGCGAGCGTCACTGTCCGGGTTCGAACAGGATATTAAAAGGACACGTATGCAAAATGCAACCCGGGCGGGGGGATCGGGATCGGGAACGCGGGAAACGGGACTCTTACCTTGAACTGCTTCAGCAAAATGATTCTCTCGCCGATTGTCTTCAACGGATTCTCGACGCCATCGTTTTTCTCGATGCCGTTTTCGTCGTCCTTTTTCGCAATTTTGCTATTGCCCGTGCCGCGGCTTGTGCTCGGACCCGGGTCGTACGTTTTCTTGTCCTCGGCCATCCGATTGCCGAGATTTTCGATCGCGTTTCGTCCGACAGACGAAACGAAATTTAAGCGGCTGCTGCTGCTGCTGCTACTGTTGCTCCTCCGACACCAACGCGTGCAACAAATTCGCACATTAATTCGCTTAAAGTTTCAATAACTGGCGTGGCGTTAATTTCGGACAAACGGCGCTACGGCCTGTCCGTCCAGTTGCACTTGCCGCAGAAAAACTGACAATTCGATAGCAGGCACACACGCAAAAAACCAACCCCACTAAAACTTTTCGCAATTCGTCGAAACCGCTCGGCGTTGCAAGCGTCCTTCAAGCGCAGGAAAAGAAAAAAAAAAAAAAAAAAACTACTCCCCTCAGTTTCAAACACTTTTTTTCGTTTGTTTTGTCCGCACCACTTTCTTGGCGACTCTTTTTCTTTCACTGGCAGTCCGTGAAACTACGGAAAAAAAACACTTGGGAAAAAAAAATTGAAAAGAAAAATGAGAGAATAAAAACTTCAAAACGGAGAAGACATCTCAAGAACGACCCGACTCCAATGAACGATCGAATTGAACTGAACTAGCGCTAGGCAATCGACTAACTGACTACCTCAATGCCTGCCTGCCTGCCAGCCAGCCTACAGAACCAGACAACGGCAGCGCACCACTGCGCGCAAACGCCGAAAACAACAAAAACAACCAGGAAAAAAAACAACAAACCGATAACAAACAGCAGCGACCAAGTCACTGGTACGACTGACTGTCGAAAATTGAAATTCGGCGAATTTCTAAGAGCCGGAAGGAAGAGTTGCGGGCGGATGGGTAGGGGTGCGCGGGAGTCAGCCAGGTAGGGTGGTTGAGTCGTCGTAGTTGTGGGTGGTGTTGCGCTGTCGTTGATTCGATAGCGCCGCTATACCGCCGGGTAGTCCTCGAAAATCGGCGCACAGCGCACAACAAACAAAACAAAACAATACACGATGCCACAAACGAAACACGATTGAAAAATTTGAAATTTACGGCTGATTGTACGGCCGCGTACCTTAGCTGATGACGATTGGTGTCCGTCTCGGACTCCGCTGCATCAACGTCTGAAAAGCTCGGCGTTCTCGTCCTCGTCCTCGGACTGATTTCGGGTGATGTAACGTCCCGCGGGATTCGGGTGTTGCCCGATTTCGAAAGTTGGCTGTCATTCACACTCTCGTTTGATTTTATGGTGAATTTTTTGACAAAAAAAACCGTCAACGACGGAAATGACGTGTTTGTTTTCGGCTTTGCACATTTTAAATTTTTAACGAACCGAACAATCGAACGGACGTACAGTTCCGGTAAAACGGGACCATCAGATTGTCAAAATCTATAGAGTTATATAGATCGATGAGGGTCAGAGTTAATGAAGCATTATCTACGGAGGCGGGTATCTTCGCTGGTGTTCCCCAAGGTTCAATCCTGGGTCCGTTACTTTTCAACCTTTTTATTAACGCCCTACCGCTAGGTGAGGAATTTGATATCAAGACACTTCTATTCGCTGACGACATAATCTGCCTTAAAACAGATAAAAACGTGACACTAGCCATAAACGCAATTAACCTCCACCTGCAGCAGATCTCTGACTATTGCTCCAACTGGAAGCTCAATTTTAACCATGACAAATGCTTGGCCATTTTATTCAGAGCGTACGAGAACTTTATACCCAGAAATCAGAAGGAGTTCAAGTTAAACGTTAACATCAAAATTAAGCTGGACGACAAGTTCATTAAGGTAGTGAACAATATCAAGTACCTCGGGGTTACCCTTAATAAAAAAAGGAAACTTTATAAGCCATATAGATGCGGTCATAGCCAAAGCCAATCTGGCCTTTAATTTAATTAGCAACCTTAATAAGAAGGTAAAATTTAAAACAGAATTAAAACACCTTTGCTATAAGCAACTTATCAGGCCCAAGAGTATACTCTAGCAGCGTTTCTAGATATTGAGGGTGCCTTCAATAATGTGGAGACAAGTGCGTTCGAGAAGGCATTGAATAGACTGGGTGTGGACTCATTCATTTCGTGCTGGATTGTATCGATGCTAGGGGGCAGAATTATCAACTCCTCTCTGGGGGATGGATGTAGCAGAATGAAAGCAACCCGGGGAACCCCACAGGGTGGGGTGCTATCTCCACTGCTGTGGGTCATAGTGGTTGACGAAATTTTACAGGCTCTATTTTTGACCGGAGTCAAGGTTGTTGCCTACGCGGATGATATCGTTCTGATGGTGAGAGGTAAGTTCCTGGACACCTTGAGCGATTTACTAGAAGTTGGGCTCAAATCTTTGAGCAGGTGGGCTGGTAACTGCGGTCTCAACATCAATCCGGAGAAAACCGACCTTATCCTCTTTACGAGGAAAAAAGACCGAGAATTCAGGCTCCCACGCTTGAATGGCGTTACCATCCCGCTCTCCCCTAGTGTGAAGTACTTGGGAATCTATCTCCATCCTAGGTTGAACTGGAAACTCACGATTGACGACAGGATCAAGAAGGCATCGAATGCTTACTACGCTTGTCAGAAAATGGTAGGGAAAACCTGGGGCCTTAACCCGAGAATAGTGCACTGGCTGTACATCACGGTAGTTAGACCTGTTCTTACTTATGGGTCACTGGTATGGTGGCATGCGTTGGAGATCGGGACTAACAGGGTAGCCATGAGCAGAATCCAAAGAATGGCACTCATTGGGATCTCGGGGGCCTTACGCACCACGGCCTTGCAGGCTCTGGAAGTAATGCTCCACATAATCCCATTGGAACTAGCGGTAAAATCGATAGCAGCAAAGGGTGCCTTGCGCCTGCGTGAGGCAGGCTATTGGTTGGGAGGCAGTGTGGGCCACACTAGGATCTTGTCAATTTCCCTGTGTTCCGCCATGCCGGAGCGCACCGACTACAGGACACCGTCTTGCAGTTTTGGACATTCCTATGCTGTGAATATTCCCACCAGACTGGAGTGGCGATCTGGAGTCATCGCCCCAGACACGGTTGCTATCTACACTGATGGCTCCAAAACGGAAAGCGGAACGGGCGCGGGAGTGTACTCTTGTGACCTTGGCATTATGGAATCGTTCAGGCTACCGGATAGCTCGAGCGTGTTTCAGGCCGAGATTTTTGCGCTGACAAAAGCAGCGGAGTGGATTGTGCGAAAACAGTGCGTGAATGGTACAATAACTATTTATGTTGACAGCCAAGCTGCCATCAAGGCTGTTGAGGCGCACATTACTAAATCCAGGCTTGTGGGAGAATGTAAAAGAATATTGCAGATGGTGGGTATGAATAATAACCTGAAGATTAGCTGGATTCCTGGTCACAGTGACTTCCCTGGTAATGAAAAGGCAGACGAGCTCGCCAGAAGGGGGTCGGAGATGAGCATGGAGCTGGCCGTCGAGTCGGTTCTATGTCCCATTGAATGTGCAAAGGGAATGATTGATATTGAAGCGCTCAGACAGATGGAGGGGGCCTGGATGAATCTCTCGGGATGCCGGCAAGCAAGAATCTGCTGGCCGAAACTTGATAGGAGGAACTCTAGCTTCATTTTGTCTCTGGGCTGGGACATTTGCAGACAACTTATAGGGGTCCTAACGGGACACTGTCCCTTTGGAAGGCATGGAGAAAGGCTGGGAATACCCATGGCTGACCTGTGTCGCTGTGGTGACGAGAATGTTGAGCCAACACTGGAGCATCTAGTGTGTGAATGTGATAGTCTGGCGCGCACCAGGCATCGGTACTTGGGGAAATTCTCCTTAACCGATCTATCAGAACTTGCGATGATTCCCTTATGGAGAACTACTCTCTTCATAAGGAAGAGCAATATTTGGAATCAGTAGTATAGAGCCCGGTTTTTATACGAGGTGACCACAATGGATCCACAGTGATCTCTCGTGATGGACTGGGGCACATTGCTTTAGTCCACCCTTCTCAACCTAACCTAACCTGATATGTATTTAGTTCTTTGACCCCATAAGTTGGGTGGAAGGGAAGAGCATGGCATATACTTTCCGGATGGACACTGTATTCCTCGAATACGGTACTCTGTATCCAAATCGTTATGTATCATCAGTCGTGAGCCATTCTCTTTCCTATCCTTAAGTAATGAACATAGTGTTCACATTTAACAATTTACCTTTCTGCCGTATGGCACCTAGAACTTAATGTTGAAATAAAGTAGAAGAGAGAAGAAGAAGGAATACTACTTTTTTTTATTTTTAAGTAAATTTTTCTATTTGTGTTCCTTTTTTTTTCTCCTTCTTAAGATTCTTAAGCTTTTGTATAAATCTTTTGTAACTAAATTTAAAGCCCATTTTCGCATAACTAAAAGCTATTACTCACTCTTGACCGACGAGTATATCACTGGATAATTTTATATCTAGCTACTAAGTAAGAAACTTAAAGTTTTTTTTTGTCCTATTTAACTTTCCTTTCCTTGCATGTAATTAAGTATTCATCCGGTTTTGTGGCTTTCCGGAATAAGCTAATCAAACTACTTTTAAGAAAATAAAAACTCTGTAAAGAATCATACTAATTTAATGTTAATAGTTAAAGCATTGGAAAATCAGATTGCATCTGATGTAATGCACCTAGAATAAGCAAAAATTTTTGCAACCACCTTAAATATTTCTATGCCAATAAATTTATTTGAATTTGAATTTGTAGAGTTATATGAACGCACGGGAATGCATAATATTAAGGCGTTAGGCCAGTCTAGGATTTTCAAAAAATCGAATTTTTTTTTTTTGCTTAAAGTACACTTTAGGGTCCTAAAAACATTATTCAATCGGTAGAATAGTGAAAAAAAAATGTTTCCCTGTCCAATCCGCTGTAGTGTCGAAGCGTTCGGAGCGGGCGACGAGCGCATTTTCTACCTGCCGCGGCGGGCTTCCTCGTGTCCCCTTTTTACGACTCTTACCCTCTGCATTAATGTACCAACGGAGCCTGAGGGCTCTAATGGTTCCCCAAAAGGTCGTTAGGAAGTGCTAGTTCATCAATACAGCTGTATGTGTGGGTCAGTCAGGCATCGCAGACTGAAGGTATAACAAAATTTTCAGCACGTAAAACTTTAAACACGTTTTTCTCGAAACTGCATTTTTCAAATCGGGCGACGATGGTACTCGGAGACTATCGCACGTATCCACTTGAAATTTTAACTGTAGCTTTACAGTAACATTATCCAGTAAACTACGTACGATTTTTTTGTTATCATTGCAACTTTTTTTTTTATAAACAATTTACTGCTCATTTTTTCGGTCAAAAATTGAACCTTTTTTTTACAAGTCCGCCATTTTGCGAAAAATTGATGTAAAGCTAAAAACATACGTACTTTACTAGCAAGTCTTATGTAGATTAAGATCCCGTTCTTTATTTTGTTTCAGATAGCACGAGTTCCTAGAATCACCGTCGCCCGTAGAGGCCCTCTTGAAAAAGGTGATTGGCCCAGTAGCCGCCATTTTGCATCAAAATGTCAATATAAAATTTTTTTTATACAATCAAATACATGTTTAATAAAGCCTGAAAGAGAGAAATTCGATTCCTTTTTCCTTACTCCCAGAATGAATTGTCAAAGTTAGGCCTTTTTTGAGGGCTCTAGAGTGGCCTAACCCCTTAAGCAATTAATTGATATTGAAAGAGCCAAATTTGTGCTTAACTCTCTGCACGGTAATACAATAATGCTTAATAGCGAAATACATGACTATCATACTAGAAATTCAGGTAACATAAGGAATCTACACCGTCCAAGAACAAACCGAGTACGAGAGGACCGAATTTATGGAGCTGTTTTACTCTATAATGCAATTCCGGACAGAATTAAAACTGCGAAAACCATCACAAAGTTTACAAAGATGCTGAAAAGCTACGTAAAGAGTAATCCGGACGTGGTTGACATCCAGTAGAGTCTGTTGGACACTCAGTATAGCTGCAGTGGCGGTCACTGAAGTTCAGTAGATACTGTAGAGAAAATAGGTGAGGTAGCTACCCGTTAATGCAGCGTGGATGAAGGAATTTCAGAATATTAAAAAGTATTAACATTCTCTTCGGATGGAACGATTAGTAACAAGGAGCTAGATAATATTACTAATCAAATATCGATTTTATTCCCGAATGAAAATAAAGTATGCCTTCAATATTCTATTTACACCTAAACAAAATACTAATTTCGTCAATTTTACAAAGGCTATATTTTATATTCCTTACATGGACGGTAAGCCAGCCCGAGAAAAATTGTTCGACAAGTACCATAATAGGTTGAAACGGCTCAGAACAAAGAATATTATCCCGGAATCAACTTTTCAAAGAAACAAGAAACTAAAAGGCTCAAATAGTACATCTAACAATATCGACATCCTACAACCGACTACTTCATTGAGTGGTGAAAATTCTTTTTTATTTATACTATATTAAAATAATTAAAGAAAACAAATATTTTATAGAAATTGATGTTGAGAATCACAAAAACTTCCTGAAATTTCACCAAGACGATTGGCCGGCGTGTCTACATATGTGGGAAGTGCTATTTGCTTACAGGAAAAAATATATGCAAATAAATATTAGTTCTTCCTTGGAGACAATAATATCCGACTGGCCGATACTACGACATAGTTTAATAAAATTAATAACCTAATTCGCGTTCTCGCGTCTAAAAATCTGGGATCCAGCTCCGCCGCAATAATACACGTTGCGCTTACCTTAATCAGAGGGCACACTCAGTATGGCATCGCTATCTACGCTAACACGACAAAAACTAACCGCTGCAAAATCCAAGTGGCGATTAATAGAATTGTCAGAACTGCCCTAGGTGCATACCGCACCACCCCCATCGTCTCTCTGATGATAGAGGCAGGATGTGACAGATTCGACGCCCTGAAAGACAAAGCGCAAATCAACATCGCTGCCAAGAGTGTCATAGATACTAGAAACCCTCATCATCGGACCATCAGGGACATCGAGACGACCGCCGCCGACTTTTCTAATCTAATCTCAATTAACTCCGCCATCTGGAAAGCTCGATCCACCCTCCTGCTTAACTGTCCCAACCTACCCTCCCCCATCTCCCCGCCTCCTCCCTTACCACCCCAGACTATCACTCGCTCCCTCCAAGGACTCAAGACACGGTACCCGAGGAAGACCCACACTCCAGCTAAGATCTATAGACAGCTACATAGAAGACACCTGGAGGAACTCATGGACTGCACGATATACTACACGGATGGATCAAAGACCCAGACTCAAACAACCGCGGCCTTTGTAGCCCTCCCGGCTGATTCGAGTACGCCATCCAGCCAACAAGCTTTCAAACTACACCAGGCAAGTAGTGTTTTTGAAGCAGAAATATATGCAATCAACAAAGCTGCCAATGCAGCCAAAATAGCCGGTGTACCGGCTGCAATCTTCTCTGACAGCAAAGCAGCTGTGGAGGCTCTCCAAAACCTGCGAGCCACAGACCCAACAATTCGCTGTCTACAGGGCGTCATAAGGGATAACACAGCCACCACTAAAATATCATGGATTCCGGGACATGTCGGGATAGCTGGAAACGAACAAGCAGACCAGTTGGCAAGGACACCTATATCTCCCCATGAGGAAGAAGCTATCCCTCCACATGTCAGCTTCCTACGCCGCACGGCAAGAAAGAACCTGGACGCTCTGCGAACACAACACTGGGCCAATCAGGCCACTTTCCTGGCAAAGCACTGGCCTAAAACGACCCCACCAGCTTACAGTCCCCAACAAGACAGGAAGGACTCCGTTATCCTGACCAGGCTCAGGTTGGGACACACCAGGATGACACATGAGTACATTATATCTAGAACGCCACAACCGGGTTGCCTGGGATGCCAAGTACCGCTCACCGTGGAACACATCCTCACCAGCTGCGTTAAAACCGTCCGCTTCTTCAGGAACGCCGTCCCTCCCCTTAATTCCCTCCTTGACCCCGCCGATACTAACCTACTCTTTCAACTCCTAGAGCATCTAAAAATCAAACATCTAATCTAACCACCCTCAAGCCCTCTCCTACAGATTTAAGTTGAAATGCAATATCATTATCTTGCTTGCTTAGTTTCAAATAAAGATTTGCTCGATATCAATCCTGAATTATAATTGTCGATTTACGCATTTATTTTTGAGTTAGACTTAAGTTGAATTATGCTTATTTTTATTTATAATATTTAATTTGATTTAACAGGTCTTAAGCATTACTATGTATAATTTTGAACCAATTGCATGCATGCTGTTTACGTTTGCTTATGCCTTATCACTGGCCTGATTATCTTAATATTTTATATTTTATATTGTATACTTTATTTTATTCTATATTATTTTATACTGTAATTTTGAATTTATTATCACTCGGCATTCACTACTTTTTTACTGAATTAATACACAAGCAAAATGGAACTGTAAAAACATTGTAGCGACGTGCCATATGCCCTATGGGTTTGGCCGAAAATTGATGTGTCTCGATTTGTAACCGGGACACATCCGAAATAAATAAATAAATAAATAAGTTTAGGATATATTTTGGTGATTAGTTAAACAAATAAAAATAAAGCGATATAATCAATTTTTACTCTATTTACCAGATTCAGCAGGATTTTCGTATAAAAATTTGGAGAAGAAAAATCACTTCGACTTTTTACGAAGTGGCCTGATTTTATCCTTAAATTTCACATTTTGGAGAGAAAAATAAAGGACAAAAAAAGTAAATTAGAGTATACTCAGATAACCACAGGTATTTCTGAAGGTAATTTAATGAATTTGTGTTGCTGTTATGAAATGAATATTATTTGATCTTATTTTCAGACTCACGAGATGTCATTTTATGCTTGACTTTACACGCTATTATTTTACCACACCGAAGACTAACCATAACGAAGTGCGGCAATAAAAAAGAAACCTGGCGACAAAGCATTTCTTACGAACAAGATAGTTTCTTGATCATAGTTACTTCCGAAAACGACATACAATCCAGAATTGAAAGTCGTTCTTTGATGTATAACAAAATGGGATTAGGCTGTCAGCCTTATATTATTATTGTACGAGTAGTTGGTACTTCATTAGAAATTCAGAAGTTATTTGTTGTTCTTGAAACAATCTTATACAAAGTCGAAGGATTTTTAAAGGCTGTTGATACATGTTTCAAAATTTTTTCTGTTTTAAATCTTAAATATCCTCTTGAATGTGAATCGGTGTGGTCATTTTTTGAAAACTATTTCTACGAGAGTCAAAACAAGAACAGTAAATTAATTCCAACAGTAGCCAATATAATTGCCGAGTTGCGTTGAAATCGCCAAAATGTTTCTTTGTTCTGAATGTAAAAAAAATTTCGAAGATATTAACAATCTGATTGATCACTTAAAGTACCAGCATAGTTTTACATCTTGTAGTACGCCGTACGCCGTACGCAAAATCGTTTGAAGCCTCTTAGCTCCCAAACCCTTTGAGCTATTAAATTGTAATTTTTTTTATGAATAGACTGGGTAGGCCCCTTGAAGTGGCCCAATTTGCAGGGGTGGGGGTCTAAGGGGGGAGGTGGGGGAAGCGTTTTAGACGAAAAATTTTGGTTTCTAGATCTCAGCAACCGCTTATGCTAGGAGGCTGAAATTTGGAACTTATATAGAGCTTTGATAGTGAACCCGTTTGTAAAAAAATTGCCGATATACGTGAAGGGGTTTGGGAGTGGGGGGAAAAAGAATGCGTCCGAAACGCAAAAAAGGTGAGATCGACACTTTCTAAAATCCATATCTCCTAAACGGTTAATGTCACGAAATTGAAACTTAATGAATATCTGTAGGTATACTAGGAGAATAGATCGGAAACAAATTTTTAAGTAGGGGCAGCAGCGTACGGGGGTGGGGAGTGAAAAACTTTAGATTACGATATCTCACGAACCAATTAAACTAGACAAATAAAATTTAGTTTGTGTATAAAGGTTGACCAAATGGAATCTAATAAAAGCAAAATTTTTTAAAAGGGCGGTGGAGCATGAAAGTGGAGGGGATGCGAATTTTTCTAAAAAATCACGTCTCATATCTCAAGAAGAGTGTAAGGTAGATGCTTAACCGTAAGTAGGTCTAATAGACCCCTAGTAGAAAAAAAATATTTGGTCGTGAGGGTGTAGAGGGTGAGGGTGGAGGAGGGTGAAAAGGAAAAAGTTCCGATTTTTATATCTCAAAAACCTGTAATGATATAAAGCTGAAACTTAGTATTTAGATAGAACTATAGTAGTAGCATCTTGGAAAAATATAATTTTTTATAGGGATAGTATGGTACGGGGGTGGGGGATGTTTTTCCTATCTATAGAACGGCTTATGCTACAAAGTTGAAATTCGGTACGTTTATGTAAATCAACTAGAAAAGTAATTTAGATAAAAAAAAATTTCAAATATCCATTGGCGTTCGGAAGGGGGAGCGAAAAAATGTATCAGTGAAAATGGAATGCATATATTTTCACGATTTTCGTCATATCTATTAGGTCTTCCCAAATATTGAATTCATTTTTATTGTACGTCCTCTTCATATAAATACCTAGAAAGTGTTTTCAGGATTTTTTAAAATTCGACCCCTAAGGGGGTGCAAAGGGGGTTGTAAAATTTTTCACAAATTCTACTATATCTCCACGTCTTATCAGATATCGAATATCTTTTCACTTTCACGTGCTTGCGTAATAATCACCTAAAACTCGTTTTTAAGTTTTTTCCTTTTTCAACCCCTAAGAGGGTATAAAAGGGTTGAACACGTTTTCACGAGTTCCGTCATTTCATTTAGAAGTGACATGAAATTGAATTGGTTCCTACTTTCTCGTGCTGTCTTCATATTTATTTATTAACTCCTTTCAGGATTTTTGGACATTCAACCCCCAAGTGGGTGTAAGGAGGTTGCATATCTGGTGATATATCGAATTCATTTTTACTTCCTAAGGTTTCCTATATAAAAAAGCCAAAAAGTCAATTTCAGTATTTTAGATATTCAATCCTAATGGGTGTAAGGGGGTTGTATGCTTTTCAAAGTTTCGACATATTTCTTAGGTTCGATAACGAAACACAGCGGTAAAACTATTAAGCTGTTGTCTCTTTAGGGAGAGATCCATAGGACACAGCTCCATTCTTAGGGAATTTCTTGAGGGTCCGGTCAACTTCTGCACGGATTATATGATCCCGGTGAATGATTTTATATCATCGTTCAGGGTTGTATACCCAAGCAGAGCGGACTGGGAAAGCAACAGGGTAGTAAATGAGGGAGAACTCTCCGTGTATACGGACGGTTCCAAAATGGAATGCCCGGCACTGGCGCTGGAGTCTTCTCTGAGCAGTTGAGTGCAAGGGAGTCTTTTAAGCTGCCGGATGCTTGTAGTGTATTCCAAGCGGAGATTCTGGCAGTGCTTCAGGCAGGTAACATCATGTTGATGGAGGGGGTATCTGGTCGGGATATTTCACTTTACATTGACAGCCAGGCGGCTTTGAATGCATTGGAATCGGCGACTATTAAATCCCAGCTAGCAAAGCGCGGTCGAGAAGTGCTTAAGGTACTTTGTAGTCAGAATAGAGTACGACTATGCTGGGTACCAGGGCATAGTGACGTACCAGGCAACGAACAGGCCGATGAGCTGGCGAGACTAGGATCGGCGTCGGAAGGGATGGTAGAGGAGGTGGTTAATCTGCCATTAAACGGAATTAAAGCACGTATCAGGGATTGTGCAGCGGACGCAGTGAACTCTAGATGGGAGGCGCTAACGAGCTGCAGGACTTCTAGGGCACTCTGGCCAAGGTTGGACAGGCGAAAGACTAGGGAGATATTGACATGGAGTAGGGGAAGTCTGCGGCTACTTGTCGGAATACTGACAGGACACTGCCTGCTATGCGTATGGGGATCGCTGACTCTGACGTGTGCAGGTACTGCCTTGACCTATATGCTGAGGAGGACATCACCCACATTTTGTGTGAGTGTCAGGCGGTTGCAAGGAGGCGACTGAGGTGGCTGGGCAGTCTTTTCTTTGAGAATTTGGAAGACCTGAGGTCAATAGGGCATGATAAGCTAGTCAAGTTCGTTAGGGATCTGGGTTGTTTAGGGGATGTTTAGTGACCTACGAGGTTCTGAAGGGATCGCTATGGGCCCATTTGGTGCCTAGTGTGCGCGGTGGCGGAGCGCTTCGCCCCTTCTTAAAACTAAAACTAAACTAGGTTCGATAAGATATTAGATCGCTTTTTATTTCCACAGACTTTTTATATAATCGCCTACAAACCCATTTCTCAATTTTTCGATATTCAACCCCCAAGGGTTTGTATATGTTTTCACAATTTTTGCCATTCCTTAGTTCTGATGAGATATAAAATTGATTATTACGGCCAACCAATTCACGATTTTTCGAATTTCCAGAACCAAGGAGGTGTGAAGGGTTTGCTTACGTTTTTTTCGAAATTCAAACCCCAAGTGGAAGTAATGGGTTTGTATACGTTTTAACAATTCGTCATATCTCTTAAGTCTGATAAGGCAACAAATTCGTTTTTACTTCTATGGGCCTTTAGTGTACAAAATATACCGAAATTCGAATAGTCTACACGGACTTTTTCAATGTTTAATCGGCTAAAAATCTCTATTTTAAATAGTTTTATTTTAAGAACAAAATTAACTTTCCAATGATCCAACTTTCCTGTATCCTGGACCCTAGCAGCAGTTCTTCTATACTTAATATTAAACGCGCTATTAACAAACACGGATTATGGAACCGCATTTGATCTCCAAATCTTACACTAATGTCCATCTACATTAAATACGGTGTCACATGGCCTCCGCAGCCGCGACGCCTTTTTTCCTTTTAATATGCAAATTCATTTGTACATTAATCTTTTATAAATAAATAAATAAATAACTTTCCCAGAAACGTCATAATACCGAAAGAACTGATGATATTCTCCCGACTTTGACCGCTCCCGAACTTTGATCCGAAAAATAATAAAGTTTCGCCCAGACCATTGGTCGATTTTTTTTCTCAGCAATTTTCAAAGACATCAGGACAGTGGATCGAACGACGCTGTGACAGGATCAGCCCGAAAAAAAGCATTTCGAATTTGTTAAGGCGCCCGATTTCGAGAACTTTTCGAGCTGCTCCCATTGTCCCGAATTGCAATAAAAAGTTCCACGGTAGAAAAATTACGCTGGTCACACTCGTAATAAAATCCCAGCAAGGACACGACCAGCCATCCCACGTCGCATTTTTCGTTTCGTACGAATTTTCATTGCGCCGGACTGCGAAAAAACCAGCATCCCCCCCGTTGCCTCACGAGTCTCCCTACCCACACCACCCGGGGAATATTTCGCCAGGATTTTCTTACGAAACCATGGCGACGGCAGGTGCGCACTCTGTTCGTGCTGCTTTTTACCTTGGAAGCTAATTTTATCCATTCGAATCAATCTCTGCGCAAATTGAATGGTCCTGGATGATGGCGAACAACAAGTGGAAGGGGTTCGAATCGTGCCCCGGGATGGGAATGGGGCTCGGCCACCCGTCGCTCGGCTTCAGCCACCCGTACCCCATAACCAACATCAGCTGGGTGGTTCGTTTGCATCGCAACCGGTTGTCCTTTCAACGGGATATGGAAAACTAATATGAACAGCTTTAACATGCAGCGAAAAAGGAGAGAGGGGGTCAGAAGGTTCCGGAAAATTTCCAAAGGTAAGTATCTACGTCAAAGGAATGGGGGTTGCTAATGCGGTCAGCAAGTGTATGACGACAATGGAACGGGCTGGGATTTTGTACCTTGGCAACAACAATTTCGCCAGGTAACCGCTTATTTCTTTCTTTTCAGCATCTTAAGAAATTGAAAGACACGTGCGGCTATTACAGAAATGAAAATCTGTAATCCGTTCGACGTGTGTACATGCATGCAATTGAGAATTTCAACGGAAGCAGTTCGAAGGATGGGGACTTCTCGATGGTGGGCGGTTGGCCTAGCAACCGTCCGGATTTTAGTGCCGAGCAGAAATTCATGGAACTTATCGATTTAAATTTCGTCGAGTTGCATGGAGAGGATGGGAGACTGCCTCATGCATCTCGCAAAGTAATGCGCAGCATTATGAAAAGGGTCAGGTGGAACGGGGAGGGGGATGGTATCTGAACACAGTATAGTTGGGTACACACCATATTGGGAACTTCAATGCATCCCTTAACTGCCCCCCGCTCCCCCCAGCCACTGATGAGCAGCCCGAATCTTCTTGCCCACTCCCAGATGGAAGAGGAACCCAAACCAAGTGTCGACATGGCCTTGTCATTTTGCTTGCGGTAGGTGTGAAATATTTAGGAGTGCATCTGGATGTTTATCGATTTCGGAAAGGATTAAGCAGGCAACGAATGGATCGGGGAGTTGGGTCCACGAAGAGAGCCGAATTTTCAACTAGGCCCTGGAATCTCAACCTGCTACATTAAGGGGGGCAGACAAGGTAGAGGAGGGAACACCCTGGCCAACAGATGTATACCGAATCACTCAGCTGAAGGAAGCAATTAGCTCCTGCCTCCTGGATAGAAACAGAGTCCGGCCACCAGGGAGGTCATTTCAGTTTTTTCTAGGGGGTGCGGGGGAGGGGCAAAGATGTTATGTTTGTATATATTTTCGTATATACATAATGTTATATATAATCTATAAAAAAACATAATTCAGGGGGGGGGGGGGGCAAATGCCCCCTGCCCCCCACAAATGACGTCCCTGCCGGCCACTAACCGGAATACCAGCGCTCGGGAGAACCTCTTAAAGGAATGGGAACGCGAACTGATAACCTTTCAGGTTCGGCTGCAGGCAGCAAAGCTCTGAAGGAGGCGGCCGTTCAGCTCAACAGGTGCCTGAAAAACCAGACAAACTGGTGCCGAAAAAATGTGCTGAGGAACTGAAAAACCGAACGCCAGAATTCGCAACTCATCTCTTGGCTCCCCAGCTCTCCTGTTTTCTAGGATTCACACCGTATCGCATATCAAATTAAAGATGAGATGCTCAAGAAATCGAACACAGAGTGGAAGTCCGGTCAAGGATGAGAAAATGTAAAGCGGGGGAAATGGAAAATCCGCTAGAAATTGTCAGAAGGATTGCGGCAAGCGGCAAGCGGCACCTGTTAGCGCTTAGGATCTTTTGCCTCGGCGAATCGAGTTGTTTTGGAACTTGGATTGGGGCCCCCTCTCAATCAGGCGCGAACGAAGACAATTATTTCGGGGACGGGGGGGTGGGTTTACAGACAATTATTTCGGGGAGGGTGGGTTTACAGACAAATTTACGCGTCGCGGATTAGTTACATTTAGTTGTGAGTATTTAATTACATCATTTCCGAGGGAGGGGGGCTGGTTGAACCCCCAAAGCATTCGCGCCTGTTCTCAATCGTTACGGAAGACGTTGAGGGTTGAATTCAGGTACATCACCTGAACTCAATTGCGCTCTGAAAACTTAAAGTGTTTTTAGCGGAATGCAAGAGTTTTTTTTGGTCTCTGTTCGTAGTGAAACTAGGGCCATAATGATGTGTCGGAAGAACAATTTTGCTAATTTTACAGGAGGGCCAAAAAACTATTTTGTGATTTTGCTATTCTTGCATAAAATCGTTTCCCGTTTGTTTTAAACGAACGTGCTCTTGATCGAAGCTGTCTATAGTGAGTATTAATAAACTCGTATGGCTTGTAGGCAATTGTCAAAAATGACACAGCGATATGATGTGTTCCGTCGCTCGCTGCCAATACTGTCGCCTTTTTTTGCGGTCAGTTGAAATCTACTGGTTTGGGATTGCCTCCAGTGGCCTCGATTCAGCTCAGAAATAAGAACAGACCTAACCTCATTTGGATGCCGGTGTACGTAAAATTGTTTGAAGGCTCGTAGTGCTTTATGCACCCTTTTGAACGTTACAATTTGTTGGGTTCCGGATCACAGCGGGATTCCGGGCAACGAGACTGCGGACGAACTCGCAAGGAGAGTTTCGGCGCTGAATCAAGCGCTAGCTCTTCCAGTGAGGAGGCCCATAGAGGACATTAAACATGGTATCGACGCGACGGCCATATCAGAGGCTAACACAAGATGGTCAGGACTCACATTGTGTCTCGTGGCCAGGCAGCTCTGGCCGACCCTAAATGCGAGCAGGACAAAGTTTATCCTACTCGAAGATAGGAATACTCTTCGTATCCTAATTGGTGTACTGACGGGCCATTGCCTGTTCGGCCGGCACGCCAGAAGACTAGATGTTGCGGACGTTACAGATCTGTGCCGCAGCTTTGGTGAACCTGACGCCGAGGAAAGTATTTTCCACTTGCTTTGCGAATGCCCGGGTCTGGCCTGGAGGTGCGAACGTACTTTAGGGACGCGCTTCGCCATAGACTTGGGCGAATTCGCAAGCATTAAGCTGAACAAGCTGCTGCAGTTTGTCAGGCTGGCGGGATGGTTTACTTAAGATGTTGGTCTTGGGCACACGGGTACCTTTTTTTTCCCGTGCATGTGGGAGCACAACGGACCCATTGGCGGTCTATGTGCTTGGACCACCCACCTTACCTAAAAACCTAGCACCCAAACCCTTTGAGCTATTTAGTTGAATTTGTTTTTGCGTAGATAGACTGGGTAGGTTCCTTGAAGTGACCAAATTGTGGGGGATGGGGGTGTAAGGGGGAAGGTGGGGGAAGCGTTTTAGACGAAAAATTTGGGGTTTCTAGATCTCAGCAACCGCTTATGCTAGGAGGCTGAAACTTGAAACCCATATAGAGCTTTGATAGTGGACCCATTTGCAAATGGGTCCACTATGGATGAAGGGGTGTGGGAGTGCGGGGGAAAAATAATGCGTCCGAAACGCTCAAAAGCCGAGATTGACACATTCTAAAATCCATATCTCCTAAACTGTTAATGTCACGAAATTAAAACTTAATGAACAGCTGTAGGTATACCAGAAGAATAGATCGGAAACAAATTTTTGAAAGGAGGCAGTGGCGTACGGGGGTGGGGAGTGAAAAACTTTAGATTATGATATCTCACAAACCGATTACACTAGAAAAATAAAATTCGGTTTCTCTATTAAGGTGACAATTTAAGCAGTTCGAAGGATGGGGACTTCTCGATGGTGGGCTGTTGGCTTAGCAACCGCCCGGATTCATGGAACTGATTGATTTTAAATTCTGCGAAACGCTTGGTGAGGATGGGAAACTGCCTCATGCATCTCGCAAAGTAATGCGCAGCATTATGAAAAGGGTCAGGTGGAACGGGCAGGGGGATGGTATCTGAACACGGTATAGTTGGGTACACACCATATTGGGAACTTCAATGCATCCCTTAACTTCCCCCCGCTCCCCCCAGCCACTGATGAGCAGAATGAATCTTCTTGCCCACTCCCAGATGGAAGAGGAACCCAAACCAAGTGTCGACATGGCCTTGTCATCTTGCTTGCGGTAGGTGGGAAATATTTAGGAGTGCATCTGGATGTTTATCGATTTCGGAAAGGATTAAGCAGGCAACGAATGGATCGGGGAGTTGGGTCCACGAAGAGAGCCGAATTTTCAACTAGGCCCTGGAATCTCAACCTGCTATAAATTCAAAGTTGAAAGTAAATGAAGGTGGAGTAACTATGGGGAAGAGGCTGATGGTTGTTTGAATTACAGTAGGTGGAGAATGTGGAGGTGATTGAAGAGTTGGAGGACGGGTTCTGGACTAGAAGTGGAGAGAAGGGAACTTGGGGTGGGGGTGGGGGGGTGGGCGTCAGGTAGTGATGGAAGAAGTCCGCTGTTTTTCTGCATGCATGGTAAGGGCATGGTGGCAAGTCAAACAGCCCGGTTGCGCGCGTCCTGATGATTAGGTGTTTATGAGTCAGTCTCGAGTGGAATCTTTCCTTTCCTGTATGCAGGTGGGTGGGTGTTACGCCAGTTTTTTGCTAGGAAAGTAGTAGAGAGGCCCATTTAATTAACATCTGATGCACAAGCACTTTTTTGGCCGTGCGAAACTGATGGTTTATGGCAGGGGTCGGTAATTAATTTTAAGTGGGCTCCGGATACTATTGAAAATTTTTATCGAGGTCCAGAAAAAAACCCCTTAATACTTACTAGTTTTAAATTTTTATTTTGACTCATTTAATTTTTTTATAAAACACAATGGGTAGGTATTTTTAAAAACTAATGCGAGAAATTACACTTGCAGTCTTGAGCCAGTTCTTTATAGTTTAGTTCACGCGGAGAAAAGCTAATGCAAAGAGTGTCTTCAAGGTGGGCGCCCGTTAATCTCGAACGATATTTGTTCTTCAAAAAATTCATTTTTGAAAAAGATGATTCACATACATATGTGGAGTCAAACATAGTAATCAGGTTGATAGCAAGTTTTTTTTGCAATTTCCATACTTTTCTGAAACATGTGTATCCATGTCAGTGGATGCAGTTTTTTTTATTTAATATCTTCTTGCAAGTCAATCATCTCCATTTTGAAGTAAAGGCTTTGAAAGACTGAACAACTTCGCAGCCACGTTAGACCATTCTGCCGCTACAGAAACTTCATAAGGCGATTTTAGGAATTGAGACAGCTTCTCTATCTCTGCAAAGTATTTGGAATCTTGCAGCAAATTCCTTCCCAAGATCAGATATAAACCTTAAAAATACTGCAATGTCTTCTTCAGAGTTCTTCTTTTTATATTGAAGAATCGTTGGGAAATGAATAAATTCTTGACTTGCAATATCTTTTTCAAAGATATCCAGCTTGCGACGGAAAGCAGACACACTTTGTATCAGATCACATATTAATCTATTTCCTTGTAACTCGGTGTTAAGCACATTTAAATTATTTCAGAATGTCTTTCAGGAAAGCTACAGCTAGCATATTGTGCGTGTTTGTTATGAACTCCAAGTGATTCCTTGCTTCCTGGGTATCCAAGTTTTGCAAAAAAGAAGGTTACTTGTTCTTTGTTTTGCCAGAAGCGTTCAATAACTTGACCTTTACTTAGCCAACGAACATTGTTGTATTGCAGTAAGTCAGAATACGCCGAATTGCATTCAGAAAGAAACTCCTTGAACTGTCGGTGCTGAATAGCAGAACGAGACCTCATAAAATTGATCAACTTAACCAAACTGTTCATTACTTCTTTCCGAGTAGCACTAAGTTTTCCACAAAGGACTGTCTGGTGAATTATGCACTGATAAGATATTAGGCCTGCATTCTTATCTCTGATTCTCTTTACTAATCCTTTTTCTTTGCCAATCATCGCTGGGGCCCCGTCACTTGAACGGGAACACCATTTTATCATAACTAATATTTGATTTTGTCATAAATTCATCAAAAGTCTTGAATAAATCTTCTCCGCGAGTCTTATCTTTAAATGGCAATATTTCTAGCAATTCTTCCCTGAACGCTTTACTTTCATTGTCAAAAAATCTCACGACATTTGTTCATCATCAACAATGTCACACGATTCATCAAGTGCTATGGCGTAGCAAGGTGCCTTCCGCAGAAGGCGGGGGAAGTGTTTTAGACGGAAAATTTTGGTTTCTAGATCTCAGCAACCGCTTATGCTAGGAGGCTGAAATTTGGAATTTATATAGAGCTTCACTAGTGGACCCATTTGCAAAAAAAATTGCCGATATAGGTGAAGGGGTTTGGGAGTGGGGGAAAAAATAGTACGTCCGAAACGCAAAAAAGGTGAGATCGACACATTCTAAAATCCATATCTCCTAAACGGTTAATGTCACAAAATTGAAACTTAATGAATATCTGTAGGTATACTAGGAGAATAAATCGGAAACAAAAATTTGAGTGGGGGCAGTGGCGTACGAAGGTGGGGGGTGAAAAACTTTAGATTACGATATCTCACGAACCAATTGCACTAGACAAATAAAATTTGGTTTGCATATAAAGGTTGATGAATGAAGTTTGTTGAAAGTAAAATTTTTTAAGAGGGCGGTGGAGCATGAAAGTGGAGGGGATAAGAATTTTTCTAAAAAATCACGTCTCATATCTCAAGAACGGTGTAAGATAGATGCTTAAAATTTTTAACAGAAGTAGGCCTAATAGACCCCTAGCAGAAAACAAAATTTTGGAAGTGTGGGTGTAGAGGGTGAGGGTGGGGGAGGGTGAAAAGGAAAAAGTTCAGATTTTTATATCTTGAGAACCCATAATGATATTAAGCTGAAACTTGGTATTTAGATAGAGCTATATTAGTAGCATGTTGGAAAAATATAATTTTTTATTAGGGCAGTATGGTACGGGGGTGGGGGGGTGTTTTTCCTATCTATAGAACGGCTTATGCTACAAAGTTGAAACTCGGTATGTTTATGTAAATCAACTAGAAAACTAATTTAGATAAAATAAAAATAAAAATATCCATTGCTGTTCGGAGGGGGTGCAAAAAAAAATGATCAGTGAAAATGGAAGTTTCACGGTTTTCGGCATATCTTTTAGGTTTTTCGAAATATTGAATTCATTTTTATTGTACGACTTCTTCATATAAATACCTAGAAAGTGTTTTCAGAATTTTTTAAAATTCGACCCCTAAGGTGGTGCAAAGGGGGTTATAAACTTTTTCATGAATTCTACTATATCCCCAGGTCTTATCAGATATCGAATATCTTTTCACTTTCACGTGCTTGCGTAATAAAACCCGTTTTTAAGTTTTTTCCTTTTTCAGCCCCTAAGAAGGTATAAACGGGTTGAACACGTTTTCACGAGTTCCGTCATTTCTTTTAGAAGTGATAAGAAATTGAATTGTTTTCTACTTTCTCGTGCCGTCTTCATATTTATTTATTAACTCCTTTCAGGATTTTTGGATATTCAACCCCCAAGTGGGTGTAAGGAGGTTGCATATCTGGTGATATATCGATAAATAACCCTTATTGGAATTTATTACAAATGAACAGCAACATTTGAAACACTCGGAACGAACTGAATTTAATTATGGGCCCTTTGATATAAAATTAAAACGAAACGTTAATGATTGCATCATCCCTTTACTTATCCGCTTCTAAGACTTACTTTCGTAAATTGTTACTAAAGCCAAGAGCATTTGGCAAAACTATAAGGTCTCAGATTGTACCTTCTCATAACTTAATCGCTTCTAAACCCTTACTTTCGTAAGTAGATACTAAAGCTTACACCATTGGACAAAACTGTAACGTCTCGGATTTTCCCTCTTATAACTTACTAGCTTGTAAACCGTTACTTCCGTAAATAGTAACTGAAGCCAAGGACGTTGGCCATAATTGTATTGAGAGAGCGTTCGAGAATATTTTACAGCAATTACACTCTGCATTACTTTGGTAAGGCCTTACAAACTCATTCCTTACTCATTGATTACAAATTCATATCTTACGAAAAGTCCGACTGGGTTCTTCTGCTACACAGCACAAAATAGCGACAACTATATATGCACCAGGCGCGTAGCGTGAATCTTCGTAGGGCTAGCGCAACGATACGATTGCTAAATTTCGTGAAATTTTTATGCGATATGTATTTTTACCTGTTACTTCCAAAATGTTAATCGTAACTCATACATATATATGCAGCTTTTGTAGGTAATGATACGGCTCATAAAAAAATAAAATTAAAATTACATTTTTATAATGGGATTTTCTGAGAAAAACTACATTGATCACTGAATTTTAAGTGTTGACGTAGCAAAAATCTGTGTTTTCGAGTAAATATCTCAAGATTTGGTGCAGTTACAATTTAGACTGTTACATCAAATGAAAGGTAATTCGATTGCCTAAAAAACGAGTTATAACACTTTGCCCTGTGATTATTCGTTTTCAAGATTTAACGTTTTAAGTGAGTGAGGGTACCGGTCAAAAACACTTTCCTTAACCACCCTCTATCTCCATTGTTATTGAAAATTGACCCACCCTGTGGAACAATTTTTTTCTCCAAATATATCAAGGAATAACCCCTTACAAGGTGGCACACGGAGTGCCAAACACCCTGTATATTGGACATGCCGAAATAGATTTTATTTCTGCGGGTTCTTTATGTAAACGCCTAGAATTGTTTTTTTTTCCAATTTTTCGATATCCAACCCCTAAGGGGATGTAAAGTGGTTGTGTACATTTTCACGAATTTCCATATATTGGGTTTAATGAGATATTCAATTCACTTTTATTTCTAAACGCTTTAAATTTATAATCGAAGAAAAATCTGTTGCAAGCATTTTTTGCTTGGGGGGTTTTCACGAATGAAATCGAATTCGGTTTTACTTCTATTGACTCTTCTATTCAAAAAAAATACGTAAATAAATAAAAAAAAAAATCTGCCAATACTCTGGGCGAAACTTTATAATTATAAAAAAAAAGTTCCAATTCTAAATAGCCTCCTGGTTCCCGTTCGCTTTTATAAAGGGTGTTTTTTTAGGTGCATGAGAACTATCGATATCGATAACTGTGGTTTGACAGCTGAGAATGTCAAACTTAGTTGACATTTCTGTTCAGTAAGGTTTGGCAAGTCATCATGAATCGTTTAACGTCAGAACAACGCTTTCAAATTGTGGAAATTTACTTTGAAAAAAATAAATCTGTTCGCGACGTTCATAGAGCACTTTGTCCATTTTACGGTCAACATAATCGGCCTAGTGAGCAAGCAATTCGTGCAGTTATTGATCGTTTTCGCACTAATTTTCCTCTTCTCTTAACGAATCACCATTACATATCCATTGAAATTGACTGTTTGGTGCGGTTTACACGCTGGCGGCATCATCGCGCCTTATTTCTTTCGAAATGAGAAAGGAGCTGCCGTTACGGTGAATGGTCAGCGCTATCAAGCCATGCTGACTGAATTTTTGTTTTCAAAAATTAATCAGCTAAACATCGCCGACATTTGGTTCCAACAAGACGGCGCGGCGCAACTTGCCATACAGCGCGCTTAACAATCGATTTATTGCAAAATCAATTTGATGACAACTTGATTTTCAGAAGTGGTTCTGTTAACTGGCCCCCTCGCTCGATTTAACGCCTCTGGATTACTTTTTATGGGGGACTATATTAAGTCATGCGTTTATACCGACAAACCAGCAACTCTTGAAGCATTTGAAACCAATATTTAAGCCACAAACTCATAATCATAACAACACTGATATACGTTCCTGCGTTTCTCCAAGCGTTGATATTGCTGGTAATAATAACCTCCCTTTCCTTGACCCACTTCTCCCCCCAGTCGTAAAGCATTCAATAAATTCGGCGAAATCCGAAGAGAATAGGTATCTTTTATCGCGGTTGAGAGAACATAGAGTTTTTGACAATGTGCGGCTGTATCTTGCTTACATGCACAATAAATCTGACTCAACCTGTATTAATGGAAAAACCAAAACGAGTCTGATACTATCCATCCAGCAAGAAGGGCTTCCAACGGATCTAGAAGCTTTGCGACTGTTCTACATTCGATTCCACGAACAATTCAACCTTACGCCCGACCAAGTCCAAAAAGATCTCGCTACGTTCGGCTCCCATGTTTCGTCGATGCATATTTCTAATATGCAGAAACGCCGCGAAGATCACAATAGGTTTTTTCGTTCCTAACGTGGACGTTAGCTCTAGAAATAACCTACGATTATACTATCACAACGGCGGCGGCATCAGGGGCAAAGTAAATAATCTTTTTATTGACGCTAAATCATGTCACTTCAACGTTTTAGTTATAACGGAAACATGGCTTAACGATTCCTTTAAAGATGAAGAAATACTGGACAACAACTGGACCATTTACAGAAATGATAGGAATTATAGCGCTACTGGTCTATCATTAGGAGGTGGTGTCCTTATTGCAGTTCACAGATCTTTATCCAGCGAGATAGTAAGCACAAACCCTTCTCTGCTTTTCGAACATAAGTTTGTCAGAATCAAGTTGGACAATAAATACATTTACATTGGTGTTGCTTATATCCCTCCTAATTCAGAAGACCAGAAATACCATGACATTCTGGATATTTTACATGGTGTCAATTGCTCCTTAGATGAAAACGATAATCTTTTTCTCCTTGGCGACTTTAATCGCCCAAGCATTTCTTTCGTCACTAATCATTCTGATAACACCATCACTCCTGGGAATCTTACGTCTGTTATTGACACCACTATCATAGACACGATATATAGTAATGATATACATCAGGTAGTGAATTTTCCGAATAGAAACGGGAGATGGCTTGATATGATCTTTACAGACGCATATGATGAAGTGATTGTTACCCCTGCATCTGACGCCGAGAATCTTTTCTCAAATACCCAACATCACTCTGCCATCATAGTAGACCTACCATGTGACGATATGAACTTTGTTAACTCTTACAACAATAATGTTGTATTTGACTTCCGTAAGGCCGATTTCATTAGTATTAATAATGAATTATCTTTGATAGACTGGACATTCCTTTTTTCATCTAATAATCTAGACAATGCTATATCATCGTTTTACGATGTGATTTTCAAAATTGTCATCAACTATGTTCCTGTAATCAAGTTGAAGGATAAAGTCTCAGAACCGTGGCTGGATAAAAATCTCAGATCACTGCGGAACCAAAGAAATAAGTTCTTCAAAAAACTTAAGAAAACGGATACGACTACTCCTGATCTTCAGACATTATATAACAAGCTGGCATCGGAATTCTCTTCTAAATCCCGAGCAGCGTATGAGTCTTATGTAAACAAAATTGGCGAGGATCTTATTACCGATCCAAAAAGATTTTTCGATTTTGTGAATACAAAACGCAAAAGTTCAGGTTACCCCGTAACCATGACCAATGGACCCAAGCACACATCCTGCAGGCGTGTTATCTGCGATATGTTTGCCGACCGTTTTCGAGAAGTCTTTAGTCCCCCGTCAGAATCAACCTTTAGCGAACCTGACAACTCGACCCCTCCACTTGCTGACAATATTTCATTATCCGCAGAGGAGGTGCTTGATGCCCTTATAAATATTGACGTCAAAAAAGGTCCTGGCCCGGATCTCATTCCTCCTCTATTCTTATCAAAGTGTGCCATTCAACTTTCAAAACCTCTACACTTTCTATTCAACAAGTCACTGTCATCAGGGAATTTTCCTTCAGTCTGGAAATCGTCGCATCTCACGCCAATTCACAAGAATGGTGACAAACGAAACGTAGAGAACTACCGAGGTATTGCAATACTATCAGCCATACCGAAACTATTTGAAAAAATTATCTGCGATAAACTCACCAATATTATCAACCCCATTATTAATGACCAGCAGCACGGTTTTAGAAAAGGGCGCTCAACCACGACTAACCTAATGATTCTTGTATCTGATACACTCTGCGCACTGGAAAATGGGCGCCAAATCGACGCAATATACACTGACTTTAGCAAAGCCTTTGACCAAGTAGACCACAATACTCTAACCTTTAAGTTAAAAAAGATCGGTATAACAGGACCTTTACTTGACTGGCTTAAGTCAACTCAATGTGTTAAGTTCCAAGGCTTAATTTCCAAAGAAATATCAGTGTCTTCTGGTGTACCCCAAGGGAGTCACTTAGGACCTCTTTTGTTCAACATCTTCATCTCAGATCTATCAGAAGTATTGGAAAGTGTATCACATCTTTTATACGCCGATGATCTGAAAATATATCACTCCATTAGCTCCCCGGCAGATGCTATATTCCTGCAATCCAAGCTCTTGGCATTAGATGGATGGTGCAGTCAAAATAAATTAAAGCTTAATGTCGGTAAATGTCACGTGATAAGCTTCTCACGTAAAGAATCCACTTATCACCATAACTATACCCTAAGTGGAAATGGTTTAGATCGAGTGGAGCATATTGAAGACCTCGGCGTTCTACTTGACAATAAACTATGCTTTAAATCTCACTACAACAAAATAATCGCCAAGGCCAACAAACTTTTAGGTTTCATCAAAAGAAGGGCTAAAGAGTTCAGAAATGTATGGGTCACTAAATCATTATTCTGCTCCTTGGTTCGCCCTCTCCTGGAATATGCATGTCCCATTTGGGATCCCTTTTTTCAGATTTACAGCAGCAGAATAGAGTCAATCCAGAAGCAATTTCTTCTTTTTGTTCTGAGGGACTTGTATGACCCTAGAGACTTTGCTAACCTTCCACACTATACAGTTAGGCTACAATTGTTGAATCTCCTACCACTCAGCTCTAGAAGAACTATGCTAACATCCTGTTTCACCTTAGATGTCTTGAATGGTGATATTAAGGTTGATCACCTTACAAATAAAATTAAACTTAATGACACTGTCAGGCTGACGAGACATTCAAAACCCCTTAAGGAATATCCCCACCGTACTGATTACGGTCTAAACGAACCCATAAATAGATGCTGTAGAACGTTTAACAATTTCAGTGTACACTTCACACCTCCTATAAGTAAGCCGACATATAAACTGAAACTTCGTTCGATGTTATCAGCTCATCCTCATCCTGCTTAACCCACCAGTGCCTCTAATTAAGTTATACTAAAATAGTTAAATTAAGTCAAATTGTATTGTTTTAAATTAGTTTAATTTGAGTTAATGTTGTATATGTATATATCTTGTTTGATAAATAAATAAATAGAATAGACACTATTAACCGCCATACGGCCAGATTTATTGGAAAAAGTAGTTAAAAATTGGACTGATCGAATGGACCATGTAACTCGTAGCCGCGGCAAAAATATGACGGAAATCATATTTAAAAAATAAATGCCATGAAATTATCTACCAGAATATAATAAAAACAATTTCATTCCAACAATATTTCTGTCTTGTATTATAATTTTAAGTTCTCATGCACCTAAAAAAACACCCAATAGAATAATAATAATAAATTTTGGATATTAACCAATTGCTTTCCCTTGTTGAATTATCATGCCACGCCACTGTAATGTGTCTACTCCACTGCGTCTTGTGCAGCGCGCTGAATTTTTATCGGGATATTTTAGCATGCTAGACGCTAGCGCAGGTGAGGACTTAGCAAAACCGAAAATTCTATGAACACCATCACTTTTGTTTTACCGCAATATTTTTGTCAGAATCAGAATCATTTCAGTTGTGACTTTCGTTTGTGTCGTTCGCTATTCGAAATTTGTTCTTTCCTTCTTTTAAAAAGTTGAAAATTAAATTAAGTGAATAATTTATTCGGTAAATATGCATTGCTATCTTTTTAAAGAAGTTTTTGGGGATATAGATATACTAATCCACCACCTTAAAAAATTTTTATTAATTAACATCTCAAGATAATGATAAACTCCTAAACAATCTGATGAGTGTTATATTTAGATGTAAAAATTTATTTAAAAATTGCAACTCTGATTATTTATTAATGCAAACTCTGAAATCAAAAGAGCTAAGAAGATTTGAAAGAGATTGCTATCAATAAAGAAACTGATCGTGCTTTCCATAAAGGACAATTAGTGTAAAAAGAAAATATTTCAAAAATTGGTAGTGTTACCCCTTTCTCATCAATTTTAAGAAATTTTTTTGAAAGACACTATTTAATTTCTGAGGTTCTTCAACATGTTGATTTTACTTTAATATTTTCTAATAATACAGTATTGTGATCGATTTTTAAAAAAAAAAAAATTTACTATCCTGAAAAATGTTTTTCACATTTCAAATTCTTCACCCATGATGACTTAATCACGTTTGCTTTAAAGAAAAATTATTTGCGACTATTAGATTAATAGATAACTACACTTAATAAATATAAAAAAAAAATTTAAATCTGATTTCCGCTTATGTCTTTCTTTATAATCCTTCTTTTGTCGTTTGTCTCCTAATTGAAAAGAAGACTGTACTAATTAAAAATATTTCAATCAAAAAGTAAGAAAATTTCGAATATAAATATATGTAGTCAATCTTTGGGTTGTGGTGTGTTATGTTATGGAAGTAGCTTTTACTGTTTGAAACTAATTTTGAAAAATTTAGATTTGGATTATGCTTGGACAATTTGTGCATCCCAATCCTAAATTAAGACGTAAATTGTGGTAAATGTAGTGAAAAACAATATCATTGCTGTCCAGATCATTTTGAGTGAATTTTTTAACTATGTTTTCACAAAACCTAGTCAACAGAGCAGGTATCAAACTTATTTAAATTTATGGGTAATCCAGTAGATCTTAATAGTTTTGACGAAATCACGAATTTTCTGCAAATCCAGTTTGAAATATTGCGTTGTAAATCAGCTATAAGAACTTAATTATGAGTATTTACAGTACGAGGGCGGATTGATAATGACGTGCAAAAATCAAGAAGGAGTAAGCAGGTAAGGAATTCGTTATTTTTTTTTATCTGGACCATCCTTAAATAGATTACCTGCAAATTTTAAGCCTGATACCTCGTTTAGTTTTCGAGAAGCAGCCGTCTAAGCAAGTCGACTTACAAAAATTGTTGAAAATGGATAAAAGTGAATTTCGTGTGTTGATTAAACACAATTTTTTAAAAGGGAAAACAGCTAAAGTAACCAAAGAAAAATTAGATAAGCATTATGGGGACTCTGCACCATCGATCCGAATGATTTACAAATGGTTTTCTGAATTCAAGTGTGGTCGTACGAGCACACACAAACCATACCAAGTCCAGGTCGTCCAAATGAGGTCACCACGCCAGAAATGATCAATAAAATCCATGATATCGTGATAGAAGATCGTCGAGTAAAAGTGCGTGAGATAGTTAACATAGTAAGCATCTCATTTGAACGTGTTTGGAATATTTTGAAAAACCATTTGGACATGAGAAAGCTATCCGCAAGATGGCTGCCGCGTTTGCTCACAATCGACTAAAAACGCAATCGTGTGACAACTTCGCAGCACGGTTTGCAACTGTTTTAACGTAATACAAATGAATTTTTTCGTTGATTCGTAACTGTTGATGAAGCATGGATTCACCACTACACTCCAGAAACCAAACAACAGTCAAAACAATGGAAGGATGTCGGTGTCAGGAGGCAAAACCGTTCTATCGGCTGGAAAGGTTATGGCGACAGTTTTTTGGGATTCCCAACTTGAAGAAAGGAAAAACAATGACGGGAGCATATTATTCTGAGTTATTGGTTCCATTGGATGTTGAAATCAAGGCAAAACGGCTTCATTTCGCGAAGAAAAAAGTGTTGTTTCACACGTCCGTTGTTGCAACGGCAAAACTGTTTAAATTACGGTACGAATTGCTCCCTCACCCACCGTATTCTCCGGATTTGGCACCCTGCAACTTTTTATTATTTCCAGACTTGAAAAAATGGCTTGCTGGAAAGAGATTTACCACGAGTACTGACGTCATAAGTGAAACCAACGCCTATTTTGACGGGTTGGACAAATCATATTATTTGGAAGGGATCAAAAAATTGGAAAAACGCTGGACTAAGTGTATCGAGCTAAAAGGAGACTACGTTGAAAAATCAAATAAATTTTTCCGGATAAAATTATGTTTTCTCAATTTTTCCACGTCATTATCAATCCGCCCTCGTAACTACATAGGGTAAACTATATAATTGTTGACACTCTTTCAGTCATTGGCACTTTTGGATAAAATGTCTCTATTACAAGGTTTTCACTGATGAAAAAAAATTTGTGCAAATAACGCAATTGTTATTTAAAAAACGTGGGTGTCAATAACTGTAAAGAATATATGCAATATTTTACCTATTGTCACCCAATGCCAACAACTGTAAATTTTTAAAACTCATTGAATATACTAATTTGCTTCTTCTATATTATTATTGGTGAAATTAATTATAAGGGTATAAATTCCACTTGGTTGGAATAATATTTAACAGTTATTGGCATGGGGTGCCAATAAACTAAAAACACTGGCTCCAACGCGAATAGTTGCTACAATATGATCAAAGTCACCCCATCTTACGTTATCTCTTAAATACACAGATTTAAAATATTGCTCTGATCCATCCTGGCATATTTGTTATACCTCATCATCATCAATGGCGCGACAGCCCAAATCGGGCCCTGGCCTCCTCAAGTCATCGCCTCCAATCGTCTCGATCCAAAGACCGCGTCCTCCAGCTGTTAATTTTACTTTATTATTTCAATAATACAGTATTGTTATCGATTTTTAAAAAAAAAAAATTTGCAACCCTCAAAATTTTTTTTTTACGCTTACGTTACGAGTAGACACGAAAAAAGCAAAAAAAAATTTCAGTCCGTCTGTCCGCCGTACGCCGTACGTCGACCGGTGTACGCAAAATTGTTTGAAGGCTCGTAGCACCCGAACCCTATGAGCTATTTAATTGATTTTTTTTTCGTGGGTAGAGTGGGTTGGTCCCCTAAAGTGACCAAATTTGGAGGGGTGGGGGTGTAAGGGGGGAGGAGGGGGAAGTGTTTTAGACGGAAAATTTTGGTTTCTAGATCTCAGCAACCGCTTATGCTAGGAGACTGAAATTTGGAATTTATATAGAGCTTCGGTAGTGGACCCATTTGCAAAAAAATTGCCGATATAGGTGAAGGGGTTCGGGAGTGGGGGGAAAAATAATGCGTCCGAAACGCAAAAAAGGTGAGATCGACACATTCTAAAATCCATATCTCCTAAACGGTCAATATCACAAAATTGAAACTTAATGAATATCTGTAGGTTTACTAGGAGAATAGATCGGAACCAAAAATTTGAGTGGGGGAAGTGGCGTACGAGGGTTGGGGGTGAAAAACTTTAGATTACGATATCTCATGAACCAATTGCACTAGACAAATAAAATTTGGTTTTTGTATAAAGGTTGATAGATGAAGTTTGCTGAAAGCAAAATTTTTTAAGGGGGCGGTGGAGCATGAAAGTGGAGGGGATAAGAATTTTTCAAAAAAATCACGTCTCATATCTCAAGAACAGTGTAAGATAGATGCTTCAAATTTTTACCAGAAGTAGGCCTAATAGACCTCTAGCAGAAAACAAAATTTTGGAAGTGTGGATGTAGAGAGTGAGGGTGGGGAAGGGTTAACAGGAAAAAGTTCCGATTTTTATATCTCAAGAACCTATAACGATAGAAAGCTCAAACTTGGTATTTAGATAGAACTATAGTAGTAGCATGTTGGAAAAATATAATTTTTTATAGGGGTAGTATGGTACGGGAGTGGGGGGTGTTTTTCCTATCTATAGAACGGCTTATGCTACAAAGTTGAAACTCGGTATGTGTACGTAAATCAACTACAAAAGTAATTTAGATAAAAAAAAATTTCAAATATCTATCGGCGTTCGGAAGGGGGGGCAAAAAAATGTATCAGTGAAAATGGAATGCATATATTTTCACAATTTTCGTCATATCTATTGGGTCTTCCCAAATATTGAATTCATTTTTATTCTACGGCTTTTTCATATAAATACCTAGAAAGTGTTTTCAGGATTTTTTAAAATTCGACCCCTAAGGGGGTGCAAAGGGGGTTGAAAACTTTTTCACGAATTCTACTATATCCCCAGGTCTTATCAGATATCAAATATCTTTTCACTTTCACGTGCTTGCGTAATAATCGCCTAAAACTTGTTTTTAAGTTTTTTCCTTTTTCAGCTCCTAAGAGAGTATAAATGATAAGAAGAAAGAAATTTTCCAATGTTTAATCGGCTAAAAATCGCTATTTTAAATATTTTTATTTTAAGAACAAAATTAATTTTCCAAGAAATCTAATGATCTCGAAGCAACTCATGATACACTCCGACTTTGACCGCTCCCGAGCTTTGAACCGAAAAATAATAAAGTTTCGCCCAGACCATTGGCAGATTTTTTCAATTGAAAGTGCACATTTCAATCACTGTTACACGAAATTGCTGGTATTAGTAAATTATTCAGTCATTTTCAACTGAACCGTACTCGTACAATTGAAAAGGCATGTAAAATTAACTATATTTATATGTGAATTGAAAATTACGTTCTTTTTCGTGTAATTCTACTTATATCTATTTCAATTTTGCGACGAAAAATATGTAATATATGAAACCACGAAGTTCTATTCTCTTTTCGTTCTATTTTCTTTTCTACTGAAATGAAAATGAAACGCCTTCGGTGGCGCAGTGGCTACGCGCGTCAAATTGATCGCGGGTTCGATTCCTACCTACAACCAAAGATTTTTATTAAGAGTAAGTAAGTAAGAATGAATATTAGATGTGCTATTAGAGTGCTAATTATACACCTTTTTTAGAGTGTAAATTCAAGAGAATATCCAGTGAATTTGCAGCTGTCGAAGTTGAAATTTACTGATTGCAAATTGAAATTTATTGACCGAAAATTGAAAATTACATTTAAATTGACTATTACCGACATCCCAATGTAAATTTATTTGTAAAGGTGTGGCATATTTGCGTACTATCCAAAAGACTTAGTATAAAATTCGGTGGATTTTTTTACTGTGCATAAGAGCTATCACTCTTTTTAGTAAAGGGTGTTTTTATAGGTGCATGAGAACTTAAAATTATAATACAAGACAGAAAGCTTGTTGGAATGAAATTTTTTTATTATATTCTGGTAGATAATTTCATGGCATTTATTTTTTTAAATATGATTTCCGTCATATGTCCACCGCGGCTACGAGTTACATGGTCCATTCGATCAGTCCAATTTTTGACTACTTTTTCCAATAAATCTGGCCGTATGGCGGTCAATAGTGGCTTAAATATTGATTTCAAATGCTTCAAGAGTTGCTGGTTTGTCGGTATAAACGCATGACTTAATATAGTCCCCCATAAAAAGTAATCCAGAGGCGTTAAATCGAGCGAGGGGGCCAGTTAATAGAACCACTTCTGGAAATCAAGTTGTCATCAAATTGATTTTGCAATAAATCGATTGTTAAGCGCGCTGTATGGCAAGTTGCGCCGCGCCGTCTTGTTGGAACCAAATGTCGGCGATGTTTAGCTGATTAATTTTTGGAAACAAAAATTCAGTCAGCATGGCTTGATAGCGCTGAGCATTCACCGTAACGGCAGCTCCTTTCTCATTTCGAAAGAAATAAGGCGCGATGATGCCGCCAGCGTGTCAACCGCACCAAACAGTCAATTTCAATGGATATGTAATGGTGATTCGTTAAGAGAAGAGGAAAATTAGTGCGAAAACGATCAATAACTGCACGAATTGCTTGCTCACTAGGCCGATTATGTTGACCGTAAAATGGACAAAGTGCTCTATGAACTTCGCGAAAAGATTTATTTTTTTCAAAGTAAATTTCCACAATTTGGAAGCGTTGTTCTGACGTTAAACGATTCATGATGACTTGCCAAACCTTACTGAACAGAAATGTCAACACAGTTTGACATTCTCAGCTGTCAAACCACAGTTATCGATATCGATAGTTCTCATGCACCTAAAAAAAACACCCTATACTTGGACTACATTCATGCCTCACCATAAACAACCCATTGTAGTTTTCGTGTAAGTCCGTGTTGGCTGTTATCAATTGAAAATTGTGAATGGCATTAAAATCCGAAACCTTCAAGTCACTGAAGATATATCAACGATTTTTCATTGATTGTCCATTATCTTGAACAAAATTAATAATGAGCCAGCTTTGCTATTTTCGTAACTCAGTGCTCCTTCACAAATGAAGATGATAAAAATCACCCAAACAAATACAAAAAATCTGGGGATTTTCCAATAATGGCAACGTGCGATATCGAAGCATGAAACTCGCTTAACTAAAATAGAATGAATTTTATCACAAAGCAAGGATGCACACGGACAATAATTGACACCTACACGTATCTATCAGTCGAGCGTTAAAACTAATTACGGTCATCTGATTCAGATATGTATCTTTAAGTGTGTGTCCGTACTAATCATGTCACTCCAATTATACCATCGTTAAAAGATTAATTGGCACTTATGTTGCGCTATTTTCCAATCCTAATTCATAGTATGTTGTGTAAGGTGATCAAACCTGTTACCTGTCGACTGTAAAAAAAATTGTCGCCAGGATAAAAGTTATACTTGCAGAGAAGAACAATGACTGCATGCTTGCTTGCAGTGGGCGTAATCCTTGTGCTGTTTTAAGTCATGACAAGAAACTTCTATAAATAAAACAAATATTTCCAGTCATTCTTTTTCTATCAACTTTCAGATATATCGTTACTAACATAATTAATTTACTAAGTGAATTAATTTAAAATTTAAACTCTGTATGAATGAATTGAAGATTTTAAATTCAAGACTCTTAAAGTAATTTTCTAATATTTTTATTTTTATTTATTTATTTATTTAATTTCATTTAATTTGATTTAATTCATTTCCATTGCATTTTAAACATTTAAATATTTAGATTTCAATGATTAACAAGATATAAGTCGAATAGCAATGCTGGTTCTCGACTCTTTTTTAAAAAAAATTTATGTATAAATAAGGATTACAGGATAGTTTATAAATGAGAAAAAAAAATTAGTTAGTACGAGGGTGAGTCAAATATAAACCGGACTTTTTATACTCTAGATGAAATCATATAGAGTATTATAAGTTTAATCCTCCTCTGTTTATACGGGACATCATCGCAGTCTCTATCATGCAAAATAACGACAAACCTCTTTTAGTGCTGTTTAACTTCACTAAAACAAACAATATACGTTTTTAATATTATTTTAAATAAACTTTTCCACGGCTCCAATATGGCTACAGCCTCTGAGCCTCTTAATTTAAGGTTAAAGAAAAAAAAAAAAATTTTAATCCAGCCGAAAAGTTTGTAACGCATAGAACCAAGCCTCGGACGAAAAAAAATTATATATTATTTTTTGTTTATTTGGGGCCAAAAACCTCAAATCCGCTTGACGTCCGTCCGTCCGTCCGTCCGTCTGTCCGTTAGCACGATAACTCAAGAACGCCTTCACCTAGGATCTTGTTATTTTGAATCTGGATGTTTGGTTGAATTTGTAAGGCTAAGTTCGTTAACGGGCCAAATCGTCCTACTCCTTCGGGTAGCTGCCATACAAAATGTCCTTAAAACACGTGTTCAACAATATTTTTCGATAACTTTCGAACGCTTCAAGCTACGAATTTGAAATTTTGTACACGTTCATTTTACTTTATTATTTTAATAATACAGTATTGTTATCGATTTTTAAAAAAAAAAAATTTGCTACCCTCAAAATTTTTTTTTTCACGTTTCATGACGAGTAGACACGAAAAAAGCAAAAAAAAAATTTCAGTCCGTCTGTCCGCCGTACGCCGCACGCCGTACGCCGTACGCCGTACGTCTACCGGTGTACGCAAAATTGTTTGAAGGCTCGTAGCATCCAAACCCTATGAGCTATTTAATTGAATTTTTTTTCGTGCGTAGAGTGGGTAGGCCCCCTAAAGTGACCAAATTTGGAGGGGTGGGGGTGTGAGGGGGGAGGAGGGGGAAGCGTTTTAGACGGAAAATTTTGGTTTCTAGATCTCAGCAACCGCTTATGCTAGGAGACTGAAATTTGGAATTTATATAGAACTTCGGTAGTGGACCCATTTGCAAAAAAAATGCGCATATAGGTGAAGGGGTTTGGGAGTGGGGGAAAAAATAATGCGTCCGAAACGCAAAAAAGGTGAGATCGACACATTCTAAAATCCATATCTCCTAAACGGTTAATGTCACAAGATTGAAACTTAATGAATATTTGTAGGTATACTAGGAGAATAGATCGGAACCAAAAATTTGAGTGGGGGAAGTGGCGTACGGGGGTGGGGGGTGAAAAGCTTTAGATTACGATATCTCATGAACCAATCATACTAGATAAATAAAATTTGGTTTGTGTATAAAGGTTGACAAATGAAGTTTGATGAAAGTAAAATTTTTTAAGGGGGCGGTGGAGCATGAAAGTGGAGGGGATAAGAATTTTTCTAGAAAATCACGTCTCATATCTCAAGAACAGTGTAAGATAGATGCTTAAAATTTTTACCAGAAGTAGGCCTAATAGACCCCTAGCAAAAAAAAAAATTTTGTGAGTTTGGGGTGTAGAGGGTGAGGGTGAGGGAGGGTGAAAAGGAAAAAGTTCCGATTTTTATATCTCAAGAACCTATAACGATATAAAGCTCAAACTTGGTATTTAGATAGAACTATAGTAGTAGCATGTTGGAAAAATATAATTTTTTATAGGGGTAGTATGGTACAGGGGTGGGGGGTGTTTTTCCTATCTATAGAACGGCTTATGCTACAAAGTTGAAACTCGGTATGTGTACGTAAATCAACTACAAAAGTAATTTAGATAAAAAAAAATTTCAAATATCTATCGGCGTTCGGAAGGGGGGGCAAAAAAATGTATCAGTGAAAATGGAATGCATATATTTTCACAATTTTCGTCATATCTATTGGGTCTTCCCAAATATTGAATTCATTTTTATTCTACGGCTTTTTCATATAAATACCTAGAAAGTGTTTTCAGGATTTTTTAAAATTCGACCCCTAAGGGGGTGCAAAGGGGGTTGAAAACTTTTTCACGAATTCTACTATATCCCCAGGTCTTATCAGATATCAAATATCTTTTCACTTTCACGTGCTTGCGTAATAATCGCCTAAAACTTGTTTTTAAGTTTTTTCCTTTTTCAGCTCCTAAGAGAGTATAAATGATAAGAAGAAAGAAATTTTCCAATGTTTAATCGGCTAAAAATCGCTATTTTAAATATTTTTATTTTAAGAACAAAATTAATTTTCCAAGAAATCTAATGATCTCGAAGCAACTCATGATACACTCCGACTTTGACCGCTCCCGAGCTTTGAACCGAAAAATAATAAAGTTTCGCCCAGACCATTGGCAGATTTTTTCAATTGAAAGTGCACATTTCAATCACTGTTACACGAAATTGCTGGTATTAGTAAATTATTCAGTCATTTTCAACTGAACCGTACTCGTACAATTGAAAAGGCATGTAAAATTAACTATATTTATATGTGAATTGAAAATTACGTTCTTTTTCGTGTAATTCTACTTATATCTATTTCAATTTTGCGACGAAAAATATGTAATATATGAAACCACGAAGTTCTATTCTCTTTTCGTTCTATTTTCTTTTCTACTGAAATGAAAATGAAACGCCTTCGGTGGCGCAGTGGCTACGCGCGTCAAATTGATCGCGGGTTCGATTCCTACCTACAACCAAAGATTTTTATTAAGAGTAAGTAAGTAAGAATGAATATTAGATGTGCTATTAGAGTGCTAATTATACACCTTTTTTAGAGTGTAAATTCAAGAGAATATCCAGTGAATTTGCAGCTGTCGAAGTTGAAATTTACTGATTGCAAATTGAAATTTATTGACCGAAAATTGAAAATTACATTTAAATTGACTATTACCGACATCCCAATGTAAATTTATTTGTAAAGGTGTGGCATATTTGCGTACTATCCAAAAGACTTAGTATAAAATTCGGTGGATTTTTTTACTGTGCATAAGAGCTATCACTCTTTTTAGTAAAGGGTGTTTTTATAGGTGCATGAGAACTTAAAATTATAATACAAGACAGAAAGCTTGTTGGAATGAAATTTTTTTATTATATTCTGGTAGATAATTTCATGGCATTTATTTTTTTAAATATGATTTCCGTCATATGTCCACCGCGGCTACGAGTTACATGGTCCATTCGATCAGTCCAATTTTTGACTACTTTTTCCAATAAATCTGGCCGTATGGCGGTCAATAGTGGCTTAAATATTGATTTCAAATGCTTCAAGAGTTGCTGGTTTGTCGGTATAAACGCATGACTTAATATAGCCCCATGAAAAGAAATCCAGAGAGGCGTTAAATCGCACGAACGAGGCGGCCAGTTAATAGAACCACTTCTGGAAATCAAGTTGTCATCAAATTGATTTTGCAATAAATCGATTGTTAAGCGCGCTGTATGGCAAGTTGCGCCGCGCCGTCTTGTTGGAACCAAATGTCGGCGATGTTTAGCTGATTAATTTTTGGAAACAAAAATTCAGTCAGCATGGCTTGATAGCGCTGAGCATTCACCGTAACGGCAGCTCCTTTCTCATTTCGAAAGAAATAAGGCGCGATGATGCCGCCAGCGTGTCAACCGCACCAAACAGTCAATTTCAATGGATATGTAATGGTGATTCGTTAAGAGAAGAGGAAAATTAGTGCGAAAACGATCAATAACTGCACGAATTGCTTGCTCACTAGGCCGATTATGTTGACCGTAAAATGGACAAAGTGCTCTATGAACTTCGCGAAAAGATTTATTTTTTTCAAAGTAAATTTCCACAATTTGGAAGCGTTGTTCTGACGTTAAACGATTCATGATGACTTGCCAAACCTTACTGAACAGAAATGTCAACACAGTTTGACATTCTCAGCTGTCAAACCACAGTTATCGATATCGATAGTTCTCATGCACCTAAAAAAAACACCCTATACTTGGACTACATTCATGCCTCACCATAAACAACCCATTGTAGTTTTCGTGTAAGTCCGTGTTGGCTGTTATCAATTGAAAATTGTGAATGGCATTAAAATCCGAAACCTTCAAGTCACTGAAGATATATCAACGATTTTTCATTGATTGTCCATTATCTTGAACAAAATTAATAATGAGCCAGCTTTGCTATTTTCGTAACTCAGTGCTCCTTCACAAATGAAGATGATAAAAATCACCCAAACAAATACAAAAAATCTGGGGATTTTCCAATAATGGCAACGTGCGATATCGAAGCATGAAACTCGCTTAACTAAAATAGAATGAATTTTATCACAAAGCAAGGATGCACACGGACAATAATTGACACCTACACGTATCTATCAGTCGAGCGTTAAAACTAATTACGGTCATCTGATTCAGATATGTATCTTTAAGTGTGTGTCCGTACTAATCATGTCACTCCAATTATACCATCGTTAAAAGATTAATTGGCACTTATGTTGCGCTATTTTCCAATCCTAATTCATAGTATGTTGTGTAAGGTGATCAAACCTGTTACCTGTCGACTGTAAAAAAAATTGTCGCCAGGATAAAAGTTATACTTGCAGAGAAGAACAATGACTGCATGCTTGCTTGCAGTGGGCGTAATCCTTGTGCTGTTTTAAGTCATGACAAGAAACTTCTATAAATAAAACAAATATTTCCAGTCATTCTTTTTCTATCAACTTTCAGATATATCGTTACTAACATAATTAATTTACTAAGTGAATTAATTTAAAATTTAAACTCTGTATGAATGAATTGAAGATTTTAAATTCAAGACTCTTAAAGTAATTTTCTAATATTTTTATTTTTATTTATTTATTTATTTAATTTCATTTAATTTGATTTAATTCATTTCCATTGCATTTTAAACATTTAAATATTTAGATTTCAATGATTAACAAGATATAAGTCGAATAGCAATGCTGGTTCTCGACTCTTTTTTAAAAAAAATTTATGTATAAATAAGGATTACAGGATAGTTTATAAATGAGAAAAAAAAATTAGTTAGTACGAGGGTGAGTCAAATATAAACCGGACTTTTTATACTCTAGATGAAATCATATAGAGTATTATAAGTTTAATCCTCCTCTGTTTATACGGGACATCATCGCAGTCTCTATCATGCAAAATAACGACAAACCTCTTTTAGTGCTGTTTAACTTCACTAAAACAAACAATATACGTTTTTAATATTATTTTAAATAAACTTTTCCACGGCTCCAATATGGCTACAGCCTCTGAGCCTCTTAATTTAAGGTTAAAGAAAAAAAAAAAAATTTTAATCCAGCCGAAAAGTTTGTAACGCATAGAACCAAGCCTCGGACGAAAAAAAATTATATATTATTTTTTGTTTATTTGGGGCCAAAAACCTCAAATCCGCTTGACGTCCGTCCGTCCGTCCGTCCGTCTGTCCGTTAGCACGATAACTCAAGAACGCCTTCACCTAGGATCTTGTTATTTTGAATCTGGATGTTTGGTTGAATTTGTAAGGCTAAGTTCGTTAACGGGCCAAATCGTCCTACTCCTTCGGGTAGCTGCCATACAAAATGTCCTTAAAACACGTGTTCAACAATATTTTTCGATAACTTTCGAACGCTTCAAGCTACGAATTTGAAATTTTGTACACGTTCATTTTACTTTATTATTTTAATAATACAGTATTGTTATCGATTTTTAAAAAAAAAAAATTTGCTACCCTCAAAATTTTTTTTTTCACGTTTCATGACGAGTAGACACGAAAAAAGCAAAAAAAAAATTTCAGTCCGTCTGTCCGCCGTACGCCGCACGCCGTACGCCGTACGCCGTACGTCTACCGGTGTACGCAAAATTGTTTGAAGGCTCGTAGCATCCAAACCCTATGAGCTATTTAATTGAATTTTTTTTCGTGCGTAGAGTGGGTAGGCCCCCTAAAGTGACCAAATTTGGAGGGGTGGGGGTGTGAGGGGGGAGGAGGGGGAAGCGTTTTAGACGGAAAATTTTGGTTTCTAGATCTCAGCAACCGCTTATGCTAGGAGACTGAAATTTGGAATTTATATAGAACTTCGGTAGTGGACCCATTTGCAAAAAAAATGCGCATATAGGTGAAGGGGTTTGGGAGTGGGGGAAAAAATAATGCGTCCGAAACGCAAAAAAGGTGAGATCGACACATTCTAAAATCCATATCTCCTAAACGGTTAATGTCACAAGATTGAAACTTAATGAATATTTGTAGGTATACTAGGAGAATAGATCGGAACCAAAAATTTGAGTGGGGGAAGTGGCGTACGGGGGTGGGGGGTGAAAAGCTTTAGATTACGATATCTCATGAACCAATCATACTAGATAAATAAAATTTGGTTTGTGTATAAAGGTTGACAAATGAAGTTTGATGAAAGTAAAATTTTTTAAGGGGGCGGTGGAGCATGAAAGTGGAGGGGATAAGAATTTTTCTAGAAAATCACGTCTCATATCTCAAGAACAGTGTAAGATAGATGCTTAAAATTTTTACCAGAAGTAGGCCTAATAGACCCCTAGCAAAAAAAAAAATTTTGTGAGTTTGGGGTGTAGAGGGTGAGGGTGAGGGAGGGTGAAAAGGAAAAAGTTCCGATTTTTATATCTCAAGAACCTATAACGATATAAAGCTCAAACTTGGTATTTAGATAGAACTATAGTAGTAGCATGTTGGAAAAATATAATTTTTTATAGGGGTAGTATGGTACAGGGGTGGGGGGTGTTTTTCCTATCTATAGAACGGCTTATGCTACAAAGTTGAAACTCGGTATGTTTATGTAGATCAACTAGAAAACTAATTTAGATAAAAAAAAATTTCAAATATCCATTGGCGTTCGGAGGGGGGGCAAAAAAAAAATAATCAGTGAAAATGGTATGCATATATTTTCACGGGTTTCGTCATATCTATTAGGTCTTCCTAAATATTGAATTCATTTTTATTCCACGGCTTCTTCATATAAATACCTAGAAAGTGTTTTCAGGATTTTTTAAAATTCGACCCCTAAGGGGGTGCAAAGGGGTTAGTAAGCTTTTTCGCGAATTCTACTATATCCCCAGGTCTTATCAGATATCGAATATCTTTTCACTTTCACGTGCTTGCGTAATAAAACCCGTTTTTAAGTTTTTTCCTTTTTCAGCCCCTAAGAGGGTATAAACGGGTTGAACACGTTTTCACGAGTTCCGTCATTTCTTTTAGAAGTGATACGAAATTGAATTGGTTCCTACTTTCTCGTGCTGTCTTCATTATTTATTTATTAACTCCTTTCAGGATTTTTGGATATTCAACTCCCAAGTGGGTGTAAGGAGGTTGCATATCTAATTTTTACTTCCTAAGGTTTCCTATATAACCGCCAAAAAGTCAATTTCAGTATTTAGATATTCAATCCTAATGGGTGTAAGGGGGTTGTATGCTTTTCAAAGTTTCGACATATTTCTTAGGTTCGATGAGACATTAGATCGCTTTTCATTTCCACAGACTTTTTATATAATCGCCTACAAACGCATTTCTCAATTTTTCGATATTCAACCCCCAAGGGTTTGTATATGTTTTCACAATTTTTGCCATCCCTTAGTTCTAATGAGATATAAAATTGATTATTACGGCCAACCAATTCACGATTTTTCGAATTTCCAGAACCAAGGAGATGTGAAGGGTTTGCTTACGTTTTTCAAAATTTTTCAAAATCCCTCGTGTCTCATGAGATATCAAGTTGCTTTTTATGAAATCGTCTAAAAACCTATTTCACAATTTTTTCGAAATTCAAACCCCAAGTGGAAGTAATGGGCTTGTATACGTTTTAACAATTCGTCACATCTCTTAAGTCTGATAAGGCAACAAATTCGTTTTTACTTCTATTGGCTTTTAGTGTACATAATATACCGAAATTCGAATAGTCTACACGGACTTTTTCAATGTTTAATCGGCTAAAAATCTCTATTTTAAATATTTTTATATTAAGAACAAATATAATTTTAAAAGAAATCTAATAATCTCGAAGCAACTCATGATACATTCCGACTTTGACCGCTCCCGAACTTTGACCCGAAAAATAATAAAGTTTCGCCCAGACCATTGGCAGATTTTTTTCCATTTGTCGCAAACTGCATCCAAATCCGAACCATCTCGACCCAATCTATCACTGGTTAAATTTCCATTTTTAATAGAAAATACACATAAAACACTATAGTATATGAAGCGCGAACTCAAAATTTGAGCAACAGAAGAAACACACCATATTGTGCAAAAATGCGTGGATCGTAGCGCATTTGTTTTTTTTAACGATTCATTCGAAAACAGTTCACACTTAAAAACAAGTCTATGCCAAATTTGAATTAAATACACTCCCACTTTCTTTTAAAACGTTTCGACTTTGAAAGGTAGTAGGAACTTATTACTTTTACTATCGAAAATTTGTACGTTGAAAACAAAGTGGTTTTGTAATTAAAGTAAATAATAACCATTTTTAAAATTCCCTTGCACATATTACACATAAAATGAAACACTTTAAGTTTTAGTTTAAAGTTCTTTCTACTTACCCGATGTACTACTACTACATTTCAGATTTAAAGCAAATCGGTTTAAATTGAATTTAAATTCATTTCTGAAAAACGTTAATTGTCCTACTTTAAATACGATGTTATTAAAATTTAGCATGCGAATTTTCTCTGAGTGTATGCGTCCCGGGTTTTATTTTGTCTCATATTGTCGTCCATTTTACTTTATTATTTCAATAATACAGTATATTTTCTATCTTGTCATTATGGTACTTCATTCGCCTGCAGGTCTTTTTTGCAAATCGCCTAAGCTCGTCATATCTATCTTTCTTGGCTTGTGTTGGTCGTTCAGTAAAAATTTTCTATCTATTGCATCGCGACATTCTTGTTCGAACCAGGTCATTATTTTTTCGCCGGGTTTGATATCCTAATGTCTCTTCTGCCGAGGATTTGATGACATCTCGTATTTTCGCCCACATATTCTCCACTGTCATACTCTGGACTTTTTCGTATATTGGTGTCAAATGTTAATCCAGTTTTGACATGTATGCCTGTGCCGCCGTTTCGTCTTTGAGCTTGTCGATATCGAAATTACGTGCTCTACTCGTTTTCGGATATCCCCGACAAGCTATTCGGCATCGATATTTAGCACTGACTAGATATAGTGATCAGAGTCACAATTGGCACCGCGAAGGGTTTGTACATCAAGTATACTAGAAGCAGCCCTTTTCTCAATTAGAACGTGGTCTATTTGGTAGAAGTTGTGACCATCTGGTGATGCCCACGTTCGTTTGTGAATATCGCGATGAGGGAAGCATCTAGAGTTTACTATGATAGTTTTACTACTTGTAAAATCAATAAGACGTTGATCTGTTCTTGCTTCGGCAGAACATATACTAAGATTGGAACGATACAGAGAAGATTAGCATGGAAATGCCATGTCTTGTATTCACCCAATAACCCTTTCTTGGGTACCAGCTCACGTAGGGATTCCCGGTAATGAGGCAGCAGACGTTGCTGCAAAAGAAGCATACTTCCTCCCTCTCGCCGTAGAGGTGCCTCCCTTTCACCAAATTATCCCCCTTGTATTTCAACATCATTTACTAACTCAAATCCAAGACAGCTGGTAAACCAGCTCATCTTTCCTTCAGCTACACAACCCTTTCATTACAAGGCCTGCATACCATCCCGATCTAAGTAGAGATGACTTCATCAGAATGCTAACAGTCAGACTAGGGAAGACTAAATTCAGCTGTCAGCACTATTTTGACAAAAAAGACCCGGACTTGTGCCCTTACTGTAATTCAACCCTAAACGTCAAACACATCCTCCTAGAATGTACATATTCCCGTATCACCCTAGATCCCAATCTCGACCCAATGATCCAACTTTCCTGTATCCTGGACCCTAGTAGCAGTTCTTCTATACTTAATATTAAACGCGCTATTGACAAACACGGCTTATGGAACCGCATTTGATCTCCAAATCTTACACTAATGTCCATCTACATTAAATACGGTGTCACATGGCCTCCGCAGCCCCGACGCCTTTTTTCCTTTTAATATGCAAATTCATTTGTACATTAATCTTTTATAAATAAATAAAATAAAGACGTTGACCATTGTCGTTGGTTATGTCAAGGAGACTGTGCCCTCCAGTTGTCCCTCTATGAAGGTGGGTTTCCATATGCGACAATATTCTGTGACAGAAATTTGTCACGACAAAAATGTGTCACACTCTTCAGTCTGGAGTTTACATTTGTAACATTACTTGTGTCATACCTTTGCGTAAATTGGTTATGTCAGTTGTCAAAAAAAAAGTAAAATTGCTGGAAAGATAAGATAAGAACTGAAATTTTTGAGAAACCCTTGCACTGAAATTTTTGTAGCACACGAAAATGAACTGAAATTTTCGAGAAACCTTTGAACTGAAATTTTTGTCACACATGAAAAGTCGAAGATTGTTCGACTAGCGACATGCGACAAAATTAGTCAAAGATTGACTAGCTGATCTGTCACACATAATGTCACAGAAAATTGTCGCGTATGGAAACCCAGCTTGAGTCTCCTCCTTTTCGACTTTTGCATTAAAATCCCCTAAGACAATTTTAAGGTCATTCGAGGGCAGTAAATCATAGGTTGTTTCTAGAGTGGCCTAAAAGTCGTCTTTAGTTACCTCGTCCTTGTCTTCTGTTGGTGCGTGGACGTTGATTAGCCAAACGTTGAGAAATTTAGTTCTTATTCGGATTGTACACAATCTTTCGCTTACTGGTTTGAAACCCGTGGTTTGTTTTGTTTTGCCACCACTTCGAGGAACTCTTTCAGAGCTCCTGTCCTCTATAGCGATCGAACATTCCAAGATCCAAAAGAGTAGTCCATTTTTTGTTTGCTGGGTCGCTACCGTTTAGTCAATCCTTTGCGAGGCTGTTTGTCATGTTTCTGGACAGTGGTCTGATGCGTTGTCGGCACCTCGCCCAACCCCCGACTTGGACGGCCAGTCCTTCTTATTTATTACACCCCGGTAGAAAAAGGGTGGAAGTTTTCAGCTAACTATGACATGTTGAAGTTCTCCCAGCTATGCTGCGAGGTCCAACTACGTCATACTTTTTGCCTACTTCCGCACAGGTGTTTGTTACTGTCCATTCCGGGCTTGGGACCGGCTATGGCGGCGTTGATGTAGGTCCAATGCCATCATAAAATTATAGAAACATGCGTTTCATCACACTTAATACTGAAGTAAAGCACGTAGTGTAATAATTCTTATTATTTATAGCACAAAAACCTCATAAGCTTGATAAACTCTTCCTTTAAATTTTCAATTTAAAATTACATGACTTTAAGAAATCAAAACTCAGAAAAACAGCCTACACCTGCAGTTTATTAGTATTCTTACAACAGTTTTTAGTAAGGAGAAACACATTAAAATCTCAAAATATAATTTTTAGTATTCGGTAAAGATGTTCTTCGATTTATGTTAGTTTCAATTTCTCTGATCGAATTGCACAACTCATTCTGAAAACTCAATAAAACGAAATTCATTTCGCGTCCGATATCGATCAATAATTTTGGATTTGGCTCACCGCACGCTTAGCACTAAACTTTAATTTTCAACAAATGTTTGTTTAAATGCATTTCCGCATTTCCGTTTATTAAAAACTACGGCAAAATTTCTGTAAATATTTTTTAACGGTTTTGTGAATGAGGAAATTCCATCATTATGTTTTTTGTAATTACAATCCACAGCAAATGGGAGCAATAAATTTTTCGTGTAGTTTTCATACTCTAGATGAAAACATGTAGAGTATTAAAAGTTTAATCCAGCCCGAAAAGTTTGTAACGCATAGAACCGAGCCTCGGACGAAAAAAACTTTTATATTATTACTTTATTATATTTTAATAATAAAGTGTTGTGACCGATCTGAAATTTCAAAAAAGTTTGCTACCCTGAAATTTTGTATTTATACGTTTTAGGACTAGTAAACCCCAAAAAAGCAAAAAAAAAAAAAATGTCCGTCTGTCCGCCGTAGACGCCGTACGCCGTACGCCGTCCGCAAAATCGTTTGAAGGCGCGTAGCTCCCAAACCCGTTGAGATATTAAATTGAAATTTTTATGGTGGGTAGATTGGGTGAACCCCTACGACTGGTATATTTTCGAGGGGTAGGGGTACAAGGGGAGAGGAGAGGGGCGCGTTTTAGACGAAAAATTTTGGTTTCTAGATCTCAGGAACCACTTATGCTAGGAGGCTGAAACTTGGAACTTATGTAGTACTATGATAATGGACTCGATTGCAAAAAAATGGTCGATATTGGTTAAGGGGTGTGGAAGAGGGGGGGGGGGAAACAATGAGTCTTTAACGCATGAAAGACGGGACTGAAACATTCTAAAATCGATATCTCCTGAACAATTGATGACAGAAGATTAAAACTTTGTTGTTGTCCTTAGGGATACTTCAAGATTAGATAATGGCTAAAATTTTTAAGAAGGGTAGTGGGGTGTGGGGGTGGGGGGTGAAAAATTTTGGATTACAATATCTTCCGAACCAATTACACCAGGCAGATAAAATTCAGTTTCTGTATATGGGATCACAAGAGGAGTCTACCGAAACTAAATTTTTCGAGGGGGAAGATGGAGCACGAAAGTGGAGGGACAGCAATTTTTCAAAAAATTTAATTTTTATATCTCAGAAACCGTATCAGATATGATCTTGAAGATTTTACAGGAGTTGGGGTCGGTAGACCTCTAGTAGGGAAAAAAATTTTGGTGTTGGGGGAAAGGCGGAAAGGAAAACATTTTGATTTTGATTTCTCGAAAACCATAATGAATAGAAAGCTAAAAATTTAGGATTATATAGAGCCACTATGGAGACATACTAGAAAAATAAAATTTTTGATAGGGGTGTCAAGGTACGGGTTAGAGGGGTGGTTTTTTATATCTCAGAAACGGCTTATGCTAGAAAGTTGAAACTTAGTACGTATATGTAGATGTGCTATTAGAGTAATTAAAGCAAAAAAAAAATTCAGATTTTTATTGGCATTCAGAGCTTGAGTAAAAAAAATTTCCGTGAATCCATATTTTCACAAACTTCGTTAAAATTTTTAGACATGTCGAGCTATCAAATCAATTTTGCTTCTGCGGGCTATTTATATAAGCGCCTAGAAACATTCTTCAAAATTTTTCAATATCCAATCCCTAAGGGGGTGTAAGTAAAGTGGTTGTGTACATATTCACGAATTCTGATATATTTCTAAGGTATTGTTGCGAGCTAGGGGTTCGACGGGATTTCAAGTAAAACACAATTCGGTTAAAATAAAAATAAGTGATAATTTATTAATCCGCACTTTAATTCACAGAATTATATTCGCGCAATAAATATGGCAGCACTGCCCGTTTATTCCATATATCGCTTGACTCGATCAGTTTCGCTCTCTACCAACACGGTCGCGTATACACGCTGGCTGTCACAGTCGACGTAATAAAAATTACTATGTCTTCGCTGAAAGCTTCACCTGCTTTTATAGTAGCCGGTTGCAGTCTAGGATGTACTTGAATGTTCGCTCGGTGCTGTGGATGTTTCTTGAAAGCTTTAGAGCTTTCGATTTTGATCTTCGTTCGGTGGTGTATGTACAGGGTTCTAGTACATTGGAGAGCATTCGATAAGAAGGGAGATACAATCGTGTTGTTTTTACTTCAGCTAGGTTTCTGATTGGGTTATTTTGTAACTAGGTATTCGGTTGTTGTTGTTTTCATTATGTGAAACGATCGAGTTGCACGGTTGTGCGGTTGCCAGGTTTACACGTAACAGTATATTCAGATTTGGAATACACTTTTTCTTCTATAAGCTTTAAACGTAGTCGGGGAAAAACCGATTTAAGTATTTTTCTCAATTAAAACCCCTGGGGGTATTGTTCAAGCTTTCACTGATTTCGAAAATCTCTTAGGTTTAATGTGATCGAATTCGCTTTTACTACTATAAATTATTCTATTGATGAAAAAAATACGTAAGTAAATAAAAAAAAATCTGCCAATGGTCTGGGCGAAACTTTATTATTTTTCGGGTCAAAGTTCGGGAGCGCTCAAAGTCGGAGTGTATCATGAGTTGCTTCGAGATTATTAGATTTCTTGGAAAATTATTTTTGTTCTTAATATAAAAATATTTAAAATAGAGATTTTTAGCCGATTAAACATTGGAAAATTTCTTTCTTCTTATCATTTATACTCTCTTAGGAGCTGAAAAAGGAAAAAAATTAAAAAAAAGTTTTAGGCGATTATTACGCAAGCACGTGAAAGTGAAAAGATATCTGATAAGACCTGGGAATATAGTAGAATTCGTGAAAAAGTTTTCAACCCCCTTAGGGGTCGAATTTTAAAAAATCCTGAAAACGCTTTCTAGGTATTTATACGAAGAAGCGGTAGAATAAAAATGAATTCAATATTTGGGAAAACCTAATAGATATGACGAAAACCGTGAAAATATATGCATTCCATTTTCACTGATAATTTTTTTTGCCCCCCTTCCGAACGCCAATAGATATTTGAAAATTTTTTTAATCTAAATTAGTTTTCTAGTTGATTTACATAAACATACCAAGTTTCAACTTTGTAGCATAAGCCGTTCTATAGATAGGAAAAACACCCCCACTCCCGTACCATACTACCCCTATAAAAAATTACATTTTTCCAACAAGCTACTACTATAGCTCTATCTAAATACCAAGTTTCATTTTTATATCATTATCGGTTCTCGAGATATAAAAATCTGAACTTTTTTCTTTTCACCCTCCCCCACCCTCACCCTCTACACCCACACTTCAAAAATTTTGTTTTCAGCTAGTGGTCTATTAGGCCTACTTCTGGTAAAAATTTTAAGCATCTATCTTACACTGTTCTTGAGATATGATATGTGATTTTTTAGAAAAATTCATACCTCTCCACTGTCATGCTCCACCGCCGGCTTAAACAATTTTACTTTCATCAAACTTCATTTGTCAACTTTTATACACAAACCGAATTTTATTTGTCTAGTGCAATCGGTTCGTGAGATATCGTAATCTAAAGTTTTTCACCCCCCACTTCCGTACGCCACTGCACCCACTAAAATTTTTGGTTCCGATCTATTCTCCTAGTATACCTACAGATATTCATTAAGTTTCAATTTTGTGACATTAACCGTTTAGGAGATATGGATTTTAGAATGTGCCTATCTCACCTTTTTTGCGTTTCGGACGCATTATTTTTTCCCCCACTCCCAAACCCCTTCACCTATAAGCGCATTTTTTTTGCAAATGGGTCCACTATCGAAGCTCTATATAAATTCCAAATTTTAGCCTCCTAGCATAAGGGGTTGCTGAGATCTAGAAACCAAAATTTTCCGTCTAAAACACTTCCCCTTCCTCCCCCCTCACACCCCCACCTTTCCATATTTGGCCACTTCAAGGGGCCTGCCCAGTCTATTCATAAAAAAATTTTCAATTTAATAGCTTAAAGGGTTTGTGAGCTACGAGCCTTCAAACGATTTTGCGTACAGCGGTCGACGTACGGCGTACAGCGTACGGCGGACAGACGGACTGAAATTTTTTTTTGCCTTTTTCGTGTCTACTCGTCATGAAACGTGAAAAAAAAAATTTTGAGGGTTTTTTAAAATCGATTGCAATACTGTATTCTCTGGGTGACAGGGCTGCCACTTAAACCAACCAACCAACCAACCGCTGTATTATTAGAAAATAATAAAGTAAAAATAATAACCAGTAGGCTATTGAAAACGTATTGCTAAGCTTGTCAGTTGCAAAGTAACCTACAACGCTTCTTAGCATTAAACGCGTTCCGAACTTCTACCCTAATAATAATTGGGCGTAGCTTTATACTGTTTTGATTTTTATAGTTTATGTTTTGTCATAATTATTTTTAGTGCGTAAAATTGTGCAAAATGAGCGAACAAGTTACCCAGCAAAATTTGAGCGAAAAACATACCCGTCGCATTACGATGGTACAAAAAAATATACTGGTCAACTTTATGAAACAAAACACGGCATTTGCAAATGGTTATATATACGGAGTCAATGGCAGTATAGAGGCCAAAAAATTGTGGTTGTCGTTAATGGATACTTTAAATGCAACCAGAGGAGCTCGAAAAACATTGGACCAATGGAAGAAGGTAAAGTTTGAGAGTATTGAGAACGCAGTGTATTCAATTATTATTTTATATTTATTTTCAGTGTTGGCTGGACATTAAAAGGAATGTCAAGAGGCTCTCCAAAGCTGAAAAGGAATTTCCTAACACAACCGGAGAAGGCTCATGCCGAAATTCAGTTGCACCACGCAAACGCAATGCGTTTGATAAGGACGTTCTTCTAATAATGACTGCAGATGATGTTGATGATAGAGTTGATAGAGATGGCTCTACCCCCGAGCAAGGAGCAGGTATGGTCGAAGTAAGTAAAATAAAATGCAGTTGATATTTTTACTGATGTAAGAGTACCTTTTTCAGATAGAATCAATTGAAATAGATCCGTCGACTTCTTCGTCGAGCATCGACTCACACCAAGAGCCCGCAATAAAAAAGATGCGAGCATCCACTTCCCGCAGCCACTATAGCTTGGCTTTAGATGAAGCGCGTAGCTTGCAAACAGAACCCATTGATAAATTCGATGCTATCGTTAATAGCAATAATAATATTTGCGACGCCATCATCAAGTTGGTGGGAGTACAGGAAAAATGCAACAAAAACTTTGCTGACCTGTTAGATATTTTAAAGGATCAGCTGCAATGAAATTCGTCAAACGAATTAAACTAAACATTTTTGATTGTTCTAATATTTCTTCGGCCACAGGGAATAATTTGGTAAGTCGAAAAATAGTAAAATGGGATAAATGTACGGTGGTCATCTCCCAAGGCTTACACGCACTGTGCAAAAATTATTGTTATACAGAGGGTGATCAACGAATTATGATCACTTCGAAATTTTTCACGATTTCGACTTTAATTATCTCAGAAACTCACAAAAATGAAGAAAAACGTTTTTTTTTTAAATTGAAACTTGTAAATGTATTCTTGTTTAAGTATTTACAGTAAAATAAACATTCTGCGTTAATATTTAGTAAAGCCCCCCCCCTTGCTTTTAGAAGCTCTTTAATTCTATTCGTCATACTTTTCATATTTTTTATCACTAAGTTCTTAAAATCTAAGTTATTATCCCATACATCTCGAATATTTTCTTTTAAAATATTAATATTAGTATTCTGCCGTTGATACACTATAGGATTCATATCCGGCGAATTGCCTGGCCAAGGTAAAACCATGATTTCCTCATCATCAAAGAATCTTCTCATGGATGCCGCTGTATGGCAAGGTGCCCCGTCTTGCATAAATGTGTATTCCGATCTTCCGAGGGGTAAGGAGTCCATAAATGGTGTAAGCTCATCCCGCAAAATGTTTTTGTATTGATCTTGACGAAGATTCCCTCGGATGTTATACAACCCCATATTATCACTGTTGGGGGATGTTTTACCCTTGTTACCACGCAGTCTTTATGGTATCTCTCTTGCGGCCGTCTTCTGACAAATTGTGTTGATTCCGTCAACGCCTCTAGATGACACTCGTCGCTAAAGATAACCTGTGTAAATGTCAAAATATTTTAATACCAAAAAGTCTAATATTAAGCAATCTACTAGTATGAACAAATTTTATTTTTTAATTTAACTTTCCGTATAGTTCTAGTAAAGTTTCGCCCAAATTAACCGTTTCTTCTTCATCACTTCGGTTATTCGTGGTCTTTTAGCGGGACGCCTGCATTTTATATTTGCTTCGTAAAGTCTTCTTCGCACTGTAACTGCAGATAAATTGATGCCTTCTTCTCGTATTGTTGCGTTTAATGCTCCAATGGGTGCGTTGCGATGTTGTAGAGCGGTATTAATAATTTGTCTGTCCGTACGCGGTGTTGTCTTCCGTTTTCCACCGGCAGTTTTTGCGTTTATTCGCACATGGAGACAGTCCTAATTCCAAATTTTTTGCAATATTTGCTACTGTTCCGTAAGAAACGCACTCTTTTCGGGCAATTTCGCGATAGGAATATATTTTTTGTTTCAACAGCGTTGAAATGGCAACTTTTTTTAAGTCACTAATGTCTTTTGCACGTCCCATTATGAACACTTTTTGAAAACACTCTTAATTTTGGCTGTAAGCTGCTTAGCGTCTAATTTACCCACTTTAAAACTTTAAGCTTCACTTTGACTTAACCACGAACAATCTCAAAATATTTTTGTTTTGAATACCTCAGTATATTTATATCTTATTAAAGTAGGCAGTACTTCTACATAAGAAAGTTGTTTAGGTGGGATGGGCACTTTCTACTTTCTTCGAAAATAAAGGTTTCTACCTGCTGACAGGACATTAAAGAATATGTCTTTTACCTTCAGAAAGTACCCGGAACCCATTCCGGTGAAGTTGACAACTAATTATACTCTAATACCTTCATAAAGCAATTAGTTTTAATATTTTCTAGAAAAAACGTAAGTGATCATAATTCGTTGATCACCCTCTGTATATGTTATTTGATCACTGAGATGTCAACAAATTTAATTTTTTTCACAAAAACTGGATTTACAGGAATAGTTCAATAGTAAAAATACCAAAAAAGTGCTTCGTTTTTAGACTTACAGTATGTAAAATCACAAGTTTGGCAAAAGTAACAATATTTCGGTTATAACTAAACAAAATTCGTATTCGTACGCTTTAAGTACCTAAATATAAAACGCTTATTCTTAAATTTTAATACACCAATACCTCGCTTTGCGACGATAATTGGTTCCCAAAAAATTCGTCGCAAGCAAAACGTCGCAATTCGAAATCGCTTTTTATATGGAAGTTTGCTAAAATATTAAAGATGCATACGTTCCAATGGTAAATCCAAACGGTTATTTTATCAAAAACAAAGCAATTTTCAGTTTCTAATAAATTTATTTATTTATACAGAAAATTAAAACGTAAGAATTCATTAAAATTAAAATAAAACGTAACAATTCAATATTTTTTTCAAACTAAAACAAAAAATTTATTAAAATTGAAAAAACGTAACAATTCAATATTTTTTTCATTACTGTTAGAATCTAGATTGATAATTAATATTTATGAAGAATCAGAATCTAGCGTTATTGGAGATTCTGTATCGGACGATGCAGAAATTGTTCGATGTGTAGACGTAGATGCTGATGGCTGCAAATATTTTTCCAAAGTTTGCTGGATCGTTTTCTTTTTTTGTTCCAAATAAATCTTCTTGTAGCAACTTACGGAATCAGTTAAGGATCGTGCAACTTTTGAACTTCTTTTTTCGTCAGGGTCATTTTGTATAAAAATAGAAGCGATTTCGTCAAGTAGGGCCATAGCTTTGCTAATTTGTTTTGAAGTAAGCATTTTTGGCTCAGGAGTTTCCATTAAATTTTTTATTGAATTTTCTTTATACGCCAATTCTAAATCTAATTCCATCAAATCATTATTGGTCATGTCATTTTGTGTTGATATAAGCTCTTTCACACCAGCTTCGTCCATTCCCACAAATTCATTTTCTTCTGTCAGATTAACAATTTCTGTACAAACTGCAGATATGTCACCAACATCTGCAATATGACTAGCGTTAGGGTTTTTACGAACACATTCTGGCCATATCTTCCGCCATACAGCATTCATACAAGTGGGTGTGACTTCATTCTACGATTCTGAAATATTGTTGATTGCATCCAGTACGTTAAATGTTTTCCAAAATTCTGGAACTGTGCTATTTTTTTGTGGATCATCAATAGCGTTTAAAAGCTGTTTGAACGTTCTTCTCAGATAGTAGCTTTTGAACGTTGAAATTACCCCTTGATCCATTGGTTGGATAACTGAAGTAGTGTTTGGTGGCATAAATAAAAATATTAAATTGTCTGATAAATGATCAATGTAAATGGGATGGCTGGGAGCATTATCAACAATAATCAAAGCTTTAAAATCCAAGTTTTCTTTAGAGTAATACGATCTTATTTCATGAATAGCACATTCACAAACCCAGTCTTTAAACATTGCAGACGTCATCCACGCTTTCTTGTTTGATCGCCAATGTACAGGAAGGTTTTTTTTATTTACGCCTTTCATTACTCTAGGATTTTCTGAGTTGTAAATAAGAAACGGTTTAAATTTGAAATCTCCTTCCGCGTTTCCGCCTAAAAGAAGAGTGAGTCTATTTTTGCTTGGCTTACGACCTGAAACTGATTTTTCTGCTTTAGAAATATATGTTCTGCTCGGTAGCCTTTTCCAAAACAATCCCGTCTCGTCAACGTTAAAAACTTGCTTAGGGGTTAGTCCTTTGCTATGAATAATGGCTTTTAAAATATCGGGGAATTTCGCAGCTGCAACAGTATCGGCGCTAGCTGCTTCATCTTTTAATTTTACATTATGAAGGTTTTGGCGTACTTTAAATCTCTCGAACCAGCCTTGACTCGCTGAAAACTTTGGTTACAGCATTCTCGTTCTCCATATCATTTGGCATTGATTGTTTTTCAAAATCTTCATATAATTTCTTTGCTTTTTCCTGAATTATGCTCTTAGTTAGTGGAACTTGGTCATGTACTTGTTTTTCAATCCATAAAGCAAGTAAGGATTCCATTTTTACTAGCAGAAAATCTCTTGCACGAGTTATTTTTTTTTCGTCTGACATAGAAGCAGCTTTTCCAATTTCTTTAATTTTACTGCCGTCACGATCTCTTATTGTTTTCACAGTTGATTCTGCTAGTCCAAGTGCTTTAGCTATTTTAACAGCTCGTTCTCCTGCCTCAAAACGTTTCGAAATATTTAATTTAGTTTCCAGCGTTATTGCCTTTCTCGATTTCTTTTTTTCAACTTTTCCACTCATGATTATTATCCTTCCGATTAAAAAAAATAATGATTACCAATAGAAGCTACAAAAAATGATTACAACTTACGAAAACAGATTCCAAAATAAAAAATTTGCCTAATAAAATTTATTTTTCAGTACGTATCTACGAGAAACTTTAAAAAACACACTTTTCGTTTCAAGAACTTTTATCAAACTGAAAACAAATGTAAATTTCTTACACAGAATTGTTAACAAAAATCTAAATAAACTGTAGCTGGGATTTCCCTTTTTATATATGTAATTTTTTTGTTAGACAAGTTTACACTGCATACTGCATTTGAAGACGTGTTTACACTGCATACAGTGGAAAACATCCATTTTGATTTATATGAAATTTATGTCATAGTTTAGATTTTTTACGATGCAATGTGAAATAACGCAAATTTATTCGCCAATTTTTTTTCGACGCAATGTGAAACGTCGCAAACTGAAACGTCGCAAAGCGAGGTATTGGTGTATTTGGTTGGATAACCCTTTTGTTTTAAAATAGCTTTTAGCCTTGTTGGCATCGATTCTACGAGTTTTGTAGTTAAATCGCTTCGAATATTGTCCCATTCTGTCCATTCTGTCAACCCTTGAATGTTCCGAATGTCGTGTTTGCGCCAATTCCTCTTAACAATCGATCACAAATTTTCGATGGGATTGATGTCGGGGCCTTGGGGTGGAGTTTTTAAATATTTGCGTCAGTTATATAACATCCACAGACGAGTATTGAAAGCTGTGTGTTTGGGATCGTTGTCGTGTTGGAAGATGTTGTTCCGTTCACAACCTAATTTCTTTGCGCTTTGGACCAAATTTCCCTTTAAAATGTCAATATACATGTTCGAGTTCATAATACCGTCGATAAAGTGCAAATTCCCAACACCTTTAGCACCGAAACAGCTCCAAACCATTATCGAACCGCCTCCGTGTTTGAATGACGGCAAGAGATTGGTACTTCGCGATTCTCGTATTTCGCTCACGCCAAATTCGTACGCATCCGTCGGACACTTTGACGTTAAATTTACATTCGTCAGAAAAGATGACACGTTTCCAGAACGAAAAGTCCTTATTAAGGTATTGTTTTGCGAAAATTACTCGTTTTTTTCTATTGTCTTCACTTACAAACGGTTTCCTTACTGGAACTCTGCTTCAAAATCCAAGTTTCTTAATGTGATTTCTAACCGTTTGTGGAGTGACTTTGATGTCATGGTTTTTCTCGAGCAATCCTACCGCTTACTCCGGGATCCTGCCTAATCAGTCGTCGTAAGAATGATAGATGCCTTCTTGTGAGGACTGACCGGTTTTGGTTTCGGCATTTTCGAGTGATTTGGCCACACTTCTTGTAGTTATTTACGATGTATTGCACAGTAGACTTACTTCTTAACACAATTTCACCGATTTGCCCTTTTTATGCAAATCTACTATTAATTTTCTTAAATCGTTTGGCACTTCACTTGTCTTTCGTCCCATTTTAAATTTAATTCCTTTACGACTCGACACGGTGTACGAAACTAAATCTAAACTACTGTCATAAGACTCAGCTGTCAATTCTAACGGTTCGCATAACAACAGCACGTGCATTGCCGCGATGATGAAATTATCAAGGTACGAATACGAATTTTGCTTCTTTTTGTAAATTATTTTTTTTTTTCATCGAATGGCAAGAAGATTAAAGTTAATTCTGCATGGTTTGCTAAAATTTAAGTATTTTGAAGGAAGATAAAAAATTCTGAATGGTCATTTTTATTGTTTTAAGGATACAATGCTAGGGTACCCATAAAAAATGGACCGTACGAATACGAATTTTACTTACTGTACCTACTTATTCCCTGTGGCCACAGATTTATTATGAAATACAGTGGATGCCGCTTATTGTAATCACTTTGGGACCAGCCAAAAACAATAACATTAACCGGGTTATAACAATAAACGAATAAAAATATAAGCGATGAATTGTGTTTGTGGAAAATGGAACCCAACTGTTTTGATAACAAAATGCGGCTTATAACATTATCCGCGATTACAATAAGCGGCATCCACTGTATAATTATTTTTATATGAAAACAATTTATTTTCGTTTTGATTATACGAGTATATTCTTAAATTGCGTAACGTTAAGTGGCCTATTTACGACCACCTTCCTAATTCCGACCATTTTGGTTTTTTATTACTATTATTATTATTATTATTATATTACAATAATAAGCATATAAATATACAGTATTATTTCTTAAACACTAGTGACTAAGACCATCGGTTTTGTTTTGTTTTCTTTATTAATCTATTTTTATTATCGCGAGTAATAAGGTAAATTCTAGGATCAATATAATTTCCACATGTGGTCTCTATCCATTTGCTGTGCACAAAGGAATCTGCATGTCCTTTCTTTACATTGTGGTTTAAATTAATCGGCGGTGGACCAAAAAACGTGAATTACTTTATTATTTCAATAATACAGTATTGTTATCGATTTTTAAAAAAAAAATATTTGCTACCCTCAAAATAGGTTTTTTCACGTTTCTTGACTAGTAGTCACGAAAAAAGCAAAAAAAAATTTCAGTCCGTCTGTCCGCCGTACGCCATACGTCGACCGCTGCACGCAAAATTGTTTGAAGGCTCGTAGCTCCCAAACGGTTCGACATATTAGATTGATTTTTTTTTTATGAATAGAGTGAGTAGGCCCCTTCAATTGACCAAATTCTAAGGGGAGGGGGTGTGAGGGGGGGGAGGAGGGGGAAGCGTTTTAGACGGAAAATTTTGGTTTTTATATCTCAGCAACCGCTTATGCTAGGAGGCTGAAATTTGGAATTTATATAGAACTTTGGTAATGGACCCATTTGCATAAAAATTGTCAATATGGGTGAAGGGGTGTGGGAGTGAGGGGAAAAATAGTGCGTCCGAAACGCAAAAAAGCCGAGATCGACACATTCTAAAATCCATATCTCCTAAACGGTTAAGGTAACGAAATTGAAACTTATTGAATATCTGTAGGTATACTAGGAGAATAGAACGCAAATAAATTTTTTAGTGGGGGCAGTGGCGTACGAAAGTGGGGGGTAAAAAACTTTAGATTACGATATCTCACGAACCAATTACACTAGACAAATAAAATTTGGTTTGTGTATAAAGGTTAACAAATGAAGTTTGATGAAAGTAAAATTTTTTAAGGGGGCGGTGGATTATGAAAGTGGAGGGGATGCGAATTTTTCTAAAAAATCACGTCTCATATCTCAAGAACCGTGTAAGGTAGATGCTAAAAATAAGTAAGTAGGTCTAATAGACCCCTATCAGAAAATTTTGGGGGTGAGGGTGTAGAGGGTGAGGGTGGGGGAGGGTGAAAAGGAAAAGTTTCCGATTTTTATATCTCGAAAACCTATAATGATATAAAGCTGAAACTTGGTATTTAGATAGAACTATAGTAGTAGCATCTTGGAAAAATATAACTTGGTATTTAGATAGAACTATAGTAGTAGCATCTTGGAAAAATATGATTTTTTATAAGGGTAGTATGGTACGGGGGTGGGGGATGTTTTTCCTATCTATAGAACGGCTTATGCTAAAAAGTTGAAACTTGGTATGTATACGTATATCAACTAGAAAAGTAATTTAGATAAAAAAAAATTTCAAATATCCATCGGCGTTCGGAAGAGGGGGCGAAAAAATGTATCAGTGAAAATGGAATGCATATATTTTCACGATTTTCGTCATATCTATTAGGTTTTTCCAAATATTTAATTCATTTTTATTGTGCGTCTTCTTCATATAAATACCTAGAAAGTGTTTTCAGGATTTTTTAAAATTCGACCCCTAAGAAGGTGCACAGGGTGTTGTAAACTTTTTCACGAATTCTACTATATCCCCAGGTCTTATCAAATATCGAATATCTTTTCACTTTCACGTGCTTGCGTAATAATCGCCTAAAACTTGTTTTTAAGTTTTTTTCTTTTTTCAGCTCCTAAGAGAGTATAAACGGGTTGAACACGTTTTCACGAATTTCGTCATTTCTTTTAGAAGTGACATGAAATTGAATTGGTTCCTACTTTCTCGTGCTGTCTTCATATTTATTTATTAAATGTTTCACAATTTTTTCGAAACTCGAACCCCAAGTGGAAGTAATGGGTTTGTATACGTTTTAACAATTCGTCATGTCTCTTAAATCTGATAAGGCAACAAATTCGGTTTTACTTCCATGGGATTTTAGTGTACCGAAATTCGAATAGTCTACACGTGCTTTTCCAATGTTTAATCGGCTAAAAATCCCTATTTTAAATATCCAGTCCAAGTTCTTGGATTTTTTAAAGATGAAAATGGTGAAGAGTCCATTATCGGTTAAAAAATTATTTTCATCAACCTTTCGAATCATTGGAGGCATTGGGAATTTGTTTGGTGGAAGTTTTTACAACTGAAGAAGAAAAGTTTCCTATCAAAGATGTTCTATGCAAAGCCTTTTGTGTTACTGTTCAAACCGAATATATATTGATACCAATTCTTCACCATTGTCAATTTTAAGTAAGTCACAACAATTAATTAATTCACGCATTTCAGATGTCACTAATAAAACCAACTATTAAAGTTAATTCGCAGTACAATCCTTCACTTGTGCACAAAAGTAACGCTACCATTGATATGGAAAATGTTGACCATAATAATGAAAATGCAGGTAAATACTCGTAGCATTAACAATATGGTGTGGAAAGGAATAAACTGTCACAAATACCGTTGCAGAAGCTGCGGACCAATCTATTTCAGACAGATTGAAAAAAGTAGAAGTATCGGTCGCATTTGCCCTAGTTATGTTGGACAAAATATGCACAAGGATATTTACTCAATCGCAAGACCTTAAAATATTTCCTATAAAAACTGAAGAAGCTTTGCAACAAATTGAGGAAGACATTGACAAAAATATTTATCCAGAAAATGTTTTGGTAAAATATAATGAACACTACGAGAGTGTTGAATTAATTAATCTTTGTCCTTGTCCTTTTGAAATTACAGTTGTTCTACATTAAAGAACAAATTGGATCTGCACCCATTGGAAAATGTTTTTCAATATTTTTGGAAAATAGCCTGGTATTGCAGAGCAACTGGGATGGAGTCAGGAGTAAAATAGCATTGAAAAAGTATAAACTCTTCAATACTTATATCTTTGGTAAGTGAAATTAATATATATTATTAGAGAAAGCAGATAACTAGTTCTACTTTATCCTGTCCAGAAGCTGTTAAGAATTCTAATTTTGGATACGTCCAGTATGAAGAAGAAGCACGCAAATCTATTCGGAGATTGAAAATGAAGTCCTATAAAAATACTCATTATGAAAAATATCCTCTCAAAAAAACTAAAAATAATAAGAATTAAAATAACATAAATTAACAAATTTTTTATTATTAAAGACCATGAATTTTTTTTTTATTTGCAATGAATTGTTTTTAATTTATTAATTGAATTACACTCAGAGAAAAATTACTGTAATTTAAGCAAATCTACACATCAACCCAACAATTTTTACTGTCAATTTTGGTCCAACGGTCAAGAAAATTGTTTCAACAGTAGTCATACAGTTGCTTTTAGATTACTGGTTTTTACTGTTATGATAACAGTAATACTACCACAAGTAACAGTGCAAACAAAATGCGCAACAGTTTTATATATTTAGCGTAACAGTTTAAACTATTGTTGCAACAGTGGAAGTTAACTATTCTCACAGTTTAATTGGCAGTTTGATCTATCAATAAAACTATAAACATTATGAAGTTTTAACAGTTTTTGCAGTAATCATAACATTAAAATCAATTGTTCTTTACAGTACAACCTATCATTGCAACAGTGTAAATATTCAATTATAAGGAATGTTGATCTTCATTGGACTTTTTATTCTGGAATAATAAATTAGACAAGAGCTACGAATGTTTATAATGAATGTAATTTTATTTAAATTTTTGTATATGTAGGTACACAGTAACGATTAATAATAATAAAACTAATAATAAAATATAAGCTTTGTGCTTAACACTACATTCAATGGTTAATAATGGAACACTCCTTACAGCAAACAAATAATAAAGAAAGTAGAAATACTGCAAAAAATTTGGATAATTACCACTTAATTTAACTTGGGACTTGTCGTACTTAGTTTGAATTTGAAAAAAAAAAAATTTTTTATGAATAGCCAAACGTAAAAATTTGGAATATTTTGAAGGAAAGATGCAGATAAAAAAAGACGCCTGTTTTCACAAAACGCCGTCTAGATACACGAAAAAATCTTTTACATTAGAAATATTCTCACCCACGACTATAATAAATGGCTGAAGATTTGAATTTTTTTGCTATTATTTTCTTGTTAATTATCATCAACTCTTCTTCCAAATTAGAGCACTAGTTATATGCAAAACTAATGCATCAAATCCATCCTGAATAGCAGCTTTTCTCAATTTCGTGCATGATTCGTTCTTAAGACGAGCAGTTATGGGTATTACGCCAGGTAGAGGTAGAGATGCAGTCTCGAGAATCTATAAAGAAGATATAATATAAGACACGTTTTTAACTCATTGCTAGATGAAACATACTTATATGTAATCCTTGTCATCTTGAGAAGCGTCGCTCAAACTACTTCCTCGTTTTCGCTTGCGACGAATGTTGAAGTAACGGTCATATATTTTGCCACATAGTTTTTCTTTCCATGTCGATTGAAATATGTTTCCTTGAAGTAATAATTAATACGACAATAATATTTTAACTCCCAATTTCGGCTAATTAATGCATATTTTTAAATATTATAATTGATAATATAAGCTTACCACATCTTCACCAGTGAAAAATTCACATATCTTGGTCGCAACTGACTCCATTTCTAGGTACGAAAGTTTTCCTCTTGTAGAAGAAAATCCACCAACGCGTACGATATATGTTGTTGGTGCTCTGGCTTTAGCGTTCTATAATAATTAAAATATTCCAAGCTTTCTTTTCCCTTTGGTCCTATATTAAGGATGTTCTCTATATTTAATAGATCATGGAGAGATTTAGATGTAGATGGAGAAGCCATAAACATTTGTGTTCCATCAGTAAAGTCTTACCTTACTTACCCTTCAAGTGGACATAGTAACTATCCAAGCCCCAAATCTGCATTAAATTGAAGGGCTTGTCTTCTTCAAAAACAAACAGAATTTCCGCATCCATATTGCTGGCTTCATCACAACTTAGCGGACCAGCTGTTGCACTTGCACTTTTATCCTTTTTAAAATTTAAATTCGCGTGTTGCGCACCGCGTGTCCATGAAAACTTATTCACTCACATATTCGATCGCCATATTGCGTGTTGTGACCAGTGTTGCCAACTATTTTTCTGGGTTGAGCACTAAAATATGGTAATTTGAGCGTTAATTCCAGCTTAAAAGCACTAAAAATATTTTTTCCGTACTTATCGCTTCTGATCTATTGATCAAGTAATATGTATTTTGAACTTGGGACCTGAATTTAAGTAGAATTTTTTATTGGTAAAAAAATAACTTTGCACACATAAACAAAATTTAGTCAAGTGTATTAAATTATATGTAATTTTTAATAGAGAAACAAAAAAGGTATAACAGAAATATGTTCATTTTGAAAATATAAAAGTAAGTACATAAAAAAATATGTTCAGATCATTTTTAAAGTTGAAGCAGACTTTATTTCGATTTTGAATTGCGGATTATATTGTATCAATAAAAAAATAACAAGTTTCCCTTTCCATATATGAAACTGTTCTTGTTATTTTCAAAGTCAACTGAAAACCGCCGCGCGTTTCCGCGATTTTTGCACACAGTGTTGTCATTTTGGTTTTTTACCCTTACTTTTTTTACCGGTACTGAAATATTCAAATCTCTAGCTGAACATGAGTAGTACTGAGCAGAGATACCGCTTCAGCATTACGAGTTCGGTATTGCATAGATATCATATTAATGATGAAATTTTAATAAATTTTCTTAATGTTTTCTATAGCATTCTTAATATTGGTTATTTTTCTTTTCTATTTAGATAGATAGATAGATTTTTATTCAATATAATATACATTTTTTAACAGTATGTGAAATTTAGTGATAAGAGATCAAGCTACCGCTTTTACAACTTTAATATGCTATTTAGAATTCGATATATGTTTTTTTTATTAGTTTTTATCAGTTTATTGTCTATAATTGTTTGAGGAAAAATTTGAATAAAAGATAAAAAAAACCTCTTGAATATACTATTATAACTACTTAAAAACTAGCTTATGTCTAGAAAAAAGGGGAAAAAAAGAAATACAATAAAATAATAAACATACAAAAAAAAATAATAAAATAAACTAAGTGAAACTTTAAATTAAGGAGTTTAATACTTCATTGCTCGAATAAAGACAATTATTTCTGAATTTACTTTCCAGGAGATTCGTTCTTTCATAAATTGTTGACAGTTTGGCAAGTTCATGTAACTTTTTGGTAGAGAAATACCAAGGTTTATTAAGAATAATTTTAAGAAACTTGTTTTGAATTGTTTGTAATACTTTTTTGTGACAAAAGGCGCATTGGTTCCAGATAGGGGCACCGTGTAGAATTATCGATTAGATAACTGATCTATAAATCAAGAGCTTATTTGATTGGTTAAGTTCGGATTTTCGGTTGATAAGCGGGTACAGTGTTCTTAGAACGCCTAAGGACTTGGTTTTTGCTTGGAAGACATGCTCTTTAAAGGATAGCTTTTTATCAAGGTGTATTCCCAAGTATCTAACGCTGTTGGACCATTCGATTGTAACTCCGAGAATATTTAGAAATGGATTTGGTCGATGTCTGGCTGCCCTTTTTTTAGTAAAGAACATAGCATTTGTTTTTTCCAAGTTTATTTTCATTTTATTTTTTATGAAATACTCATTTAATTTAGCAGCTTCCAACTGAAGATTATTTACTATTTCGCACGGGTCGTCAGAAGAAACGTAAAAGCAGATATCATCAGCAAAAGCTGCAATTTCACAATTGGAGGTCACTGGCAGCTCGGAGGTGAATATATTGAACAATGTCGGACTTAAGCACGAGCCCTGAGGGACTCCTGTTGCTATAGTCCGTTTCGAAGAATGTATATTATTGATTCTAACTGAAAATGTCCGATTTACCAGAAAAGACTTTATAATTTCTGTTAGATAACAGGGAAAACCTCCTTGGTGTAGTTTGAACAGAAGGCTATCATGCCATACGGTATCAAATGCTTTTTCAATATCTAATAGAACCATACCCACTGACTTTTTATCCGTAAAAGCGCTTTAGCCTGAGCACTTGGTGGTTACTAGAGAATCCTGCTTTAAAACCGAATTGGAATTGTGGAATAATGGAGTTTTTGTTCACGTGATCGAGAATGCGCGTTAGGAGAAGTTTTTCAAAAATCTTTGATAGAGTGGAGAGAAGACTTATAGGTCTATAGCTATTTATTGAAGCAATATAACACATATAACAAAAAAATATAATAGGTACATGTGTAAATAAATAAATTATATCTACTAGGCTTTTAATCAAGGATTGTATCTTCATGAAGCTGCTATCCAGCTCTTTACATGTTACTAGGCAATAGTACATATAAGATTTCAATCTTTGTCATTTTAGGTATTGTTACAGTAATTTTATGAAATTAGCTCCGTTTTTAAATATTTAATAAGTAATATGTTGAATTAAATTGCAAGGTTGTAATAAATAAATTATAATCAATAAAAATACTGCAATTCCAGTTTAACGACAGCACTGATTCCTTACTCCACTTTGTGGGAATTCGTTGAATTCCGTTGGATATTAATTACCGGGGGCGAGTGATTCGTGGAAAATTGATGTCCATGAGCGTAACTTTTCAAGAGAAGGAGAAAGGTGAAAAATTGAGATACAACATGAAACAGAAACAGAAGCACAGAAGTTTGTTTGTAGTGAAAGTGATATGTTATTGCTACAGACTGTCAATGGTATCAATGTTTTTCGCGGGAATATTCAAATAGCGTTAAAAAAGCGTTAAATATTTTTGTAAAGCACCAATTAACGCGCAAGCGGTAAAACTAATTTTTGTCCGCTGAAAGGAAATTTTGAGCACCAAATTTAACGCTGAAAGCACTAAATTGGCATCACTGGTTGTGACTCACAACTCAACCAACATCAACCGGCAACTGATAATGCTAATACCGAATAGCCAATATCACAGTTTTACTGTTAATAAAAACAAAATTCACGCCGTACGGCGATCAAATCAACAGAACAATATTGTTTATTTAACACTAACAGTAGAAAACGAAAGTTAAACTCGCACCTTAACAGAACCGCCGTCATTTCAACTGTACAAAAGTTACGATAACAATGTTAGCAGTTACGTTTTCTTGAATTTCGAACTGTTAATTGAAAAGTTTTTTTTGACAGTTGTTATTATCCGAATGCAGTTTATATGACAGAGTAATTTGTTATTTTAATGGAATAAATGTTATAACAACCACAATTTTGAAAACAAGAACTTAACAGTTGTTGTTGTTGTTGTTGTTGTTTGTAGTGGGGGAAGATACGCAACAAAGCCGCGCATCTTGAGCACTCAGACAATTATTGCCCATTGCACTCGAGTCCCCCAGTCTCTACCCGAACTTCTTCGTCCTCCTCACGAATTTCAAGAGCTCAGGTAGGGATCGAGAACGGAGTTCTTCCATCCTCATAACATCGACGCCGTATACGTGCACTCTCGCAAAAGAGTAAGCTGGACACTCAAGAAGGAAATGTTCCGTTGTGTCGTCGCTCTCGTCGCAAGCAGTGCACATAGGGTCGTCAATGATTCTCAATCTGACCATGTGTAGGCCACACGAGTTATGCCCTGTGAGGACACCAACCATACTACTACATTCTTTCCTGCTCAATTTGAGAAGGAAAGATGCGGTTCGTCCACTTGGTCCGTCAACAAGGTTTCTGGTCTGCCGCATACCCGGGAAAAGCCGCCATCTCTCAATGTGTGATTTACTCACCCACTCAGCAGTGGCAGCCCTAACAGAGGCTACAGGCACACCGAAAACTGGTTCTAGTCCGACCATGGCTGACTCCGATCCTGCCTTTGCTAATGCATCAGCTATTTCATTGCCAGTTATACCCTGGTGACCTGGAACCCATATGAGCTTTAAGTCATTGAATCTGCCAACTGAATTCAACCGTTCTTTACACTCACGTACCATCTTCGAAAAGACGATTGGATTATCTAGGGATTGTAGAGCGGCCTGACTGTCGCTGCAAATGCAGATCATCCTGCCTCTCCATCTTCCCTCTATAATCCATTCTACTGCCTTAAGGATCGCATAAACTTCGGCTTGAAATACCGAAGAATGTTTTCCTAGGGCGAAAGAGTACCTGAGATCTTCAGTCTGCAGATACATTCCAGCTCCCGACCCGTCTTCAGTCATTGAGCCGTCCGTGTAGAATATATCAGTGAATCCGCTAAGCAATGCGGACTGGTTTTCCCACTCCGCCCTACTCGGGATCTCCACCTGATATCTTCTATTGAGCATACAGATCGGAGTCATAGCATCCGAAGGCATATCGAAGATAGGGTTCTCAGACAACCTTCGAGCCATTTCTCCATGACCCGTGCAATGCTCTTTCCTCCACAAGTCTAATCTCATTAGCCTGTGCGTAGCTCTCATTGTTTCCGCCTGAACAACAATGTCAAGCGGTGGCAGATTGAGCAGTGCATCGAGTGCCGCACCCGGTGTGGTGCGCAAGGCACCTGTTACACCGATGCAGACTGTCCTCTGTAGTTTAGCGAGACTAGCTCTAATGTATGCACATTCGGACTTAGTCCACCAAACCACTGATGCATAGATTAGGATGGGTCTTATAATGGCCGTATATAGCCAATATACCATTGAAGGCCTAAGACCCCATGTTCTTCCAAAAGCTCTCCGGCACTGCCAGAATGTTACTAGCGCACGGTTTGCCTTTGTATCTACATGTTCCTTCCAGAGAAGCTTGCTATCCAGGATAATCCCCAGATACTTAACTGTCTCCGAGAGCTGAATAGTTTCACCCTTCAGCATAGGCAACACTAAACCTTCTGTTTTTCTTTTCCTAGTAAACAAAACTAGTGCGGTTTTGCTAGGACTCACAGAAAGTCCGTGCCTTTCACACCAGCTATCTATAACCCATAGGACTCTCTGCATTTTGTCGCAGACATCCCTGAGCGATAGCCCAACAGCTAGTGCAGCCACGTCATCAGCATAAGCTTGTACGTGAATATTCAGATCCTGCAGTTCGAGAAGCAGAGAGTCTATGAGCATACTCCACAACAATGGCGAAAGGACCCCGCCTTGAGCACAGCCCTTACTGACCCCCGTTGTAGCATATTGCCCATCCCCCGCCTCCGTGAATAGCATTCTCTGTGTGAGCATGGAGTGAATCCACTTGACTAAAATGTCATCTACCCCATGTCTTTTGGCAGCATCACACAGTGATTCGAAGGGCGCACTATCAAAAGCACCCTCAATGTCCACAAAAAGGCCCAGCGCGTACTTTTTCCGGTCCAGCGCCCCTTCTATTCTGGATACCAGAGAGTGAAGCGCTGAATCACAAGACTTTCCGCTCTGATACGCATGTTAACTTAACAGTAATAAGCTGTAAATTCTACAGACCATTTTTCTCTCAGTGTACATACATATAAGGCAAATGTCCTAATACGCGACCATGTAAGCATTGCTTTCATATTCAATAACGAAATATCCATTTCTATACTAATTTGATTTTCAGGATCATTGTTTTAGTCAAAGTCGATATATTATTCTGCAAATACAATTGTTTTTCACAACACACGATCATTATTTTAGAAGATATTCGAAAAAAAACGTTAATCGATGCCCAGATAGAAAAAAATTGATGCTTAACTAATTCGAAATTAATTCTGAGGTATCAAGAAATCCGTTTTTTTTTTTGAAGAAAAAATGATGTTTTTGTATGGAGTATGCACGGAGAGAAATCTTCGCATACAATATTCCTTATATGCTTGAATTCATCAAAAATTACGAATGAAATCAGTCCATGATTTTTCTAATCATATTTTATTCTTAGAGTTCATAGGATATGCTTATTTAAAATCGCACTTATTATGATTATTTGTGAATAGATTCATAAATTTAGGAAGAAAAAGTAATCATAATTAATTCATAATACGTATAAAAAGTATAACTTTTATTCACAATATTTGTGACTAAAAATCATGAAATATCACTTATTATGATTATGTGTGAGTAGATTAATAAATTTAGGAAGAATAAGTAGTCATAGTTTATTCATATTAGGAATAAAAGTATAACTTATATTAATGATATTTGTGACTAAAAATCATGAAATATCATTTTAAAGTAGAAACTATTATGCACGATTCATGATTATTTCGGGAACAGATTTATGCGTCATAAGTATAAGTTGAATATTTAATTCATACTTGTGCTTCTTTTTGGAACTGAATTTATTAATAAAACTCTGTAATTTATTCTTAATATTCATATATTTTATTTTTGTTATTTTTTGGTATTATTATACTATAATACAAGAAAAACAATCAGTTTCTTAAAAAAGTTATGGCATATAACATTGTTGACTATTTCTATATGGATAAGTGTGAAATGGTTTCGTGTTTAAGTCATGGAAATCAATTATAATAATTTTGTCTTTTTTTTACCAACTACAAATACGCAATAATGTGTGTCATAGTTTTCTGTTTCGTAAAAATGAAGAACCAAATAATAATTGGTTTCTCTTTTAATTACACCTAAAATTTTATATAAATCATTTCTTAGAATTAAAAAAAAAATCTTTTTTAAAAACTGTTCCGTTATAATTTATATGATCAGCAATGCTCACTTTTTCTGCAGTTTTAAAAGGAAAATGTATATTTTTTGAGAAATAACTCAAATTTGTAACATAATCAAGCTTAATTTTTTTAATTTCAATATTTTTATTAAGATTTGTTTTATTCAAAAGGAAATGGGAGAATTTCCAACAAAATTTTTTCGCTAATACGCACTTTCCCTTTTGATACAATTCTTTAACACTTCTATCCATTATAAACTTTTTGGGATTCATATAAACGCACTTTTCTTTCAAACATTTAAGTAACAAATGTTCTGTATTACACTCGCTAAAAGGTTGTGCCAATTTATCCATTACTTCTTGTAAAACACAAAAAACATTTTTATCTACTAAAGGTTCTAAAATTTCACGAAGAGATGTAAAAATTGGATTAGTTATTTCATCTGTAATGAGATTTATAATTTTTTCAATTATTTTTGTTGTCAAATGACTTTCTTTAAATAGGGCTGTTACAAAAATTAAAGCAGATTCATGTAAATTATCAATTAATTTGCTCGTTTTGTTTAAATTAATATTTATACTCTGTGCATTATTAACTTTGATGTGAATTTCATTTTCAGATAATTTGGAAATATTTTCTACTGTGAAAGTAGTTCTTTCATCGTTTGTAAACATTACATTATTATTGCATTGATTATTATCACAACTTGAATACACATCATATTTATAATGTGTTTTTTAAAAGCAGAAAAATTATAAAAACAGGCAAAACATTCATTACCTTGCTTACATACTAATTTTTCATTTTGTTTTATTGAATGAATATATTTCAAATGAAATATTAATTTTTCAGGAGATTCAAATGAATCACAGCAAACGAAACAATTAAACATTGTTGGCGTTTTTTTCTAGTTTTGTAATAAAATCTTGTATGTCACTCTGAATAGGTAAATTAGATTTAACTTTTTAAAAATAATATTGGTCAAAAAAACAGAACTTAGAATTCTCGAATGGATATTGTAAATTTAAAACAAAAAAAAGTTTAAAGTATGTGTCAAATGCGTGTAAGAAATCTTTGAAAATTAAAAGTATTTTTTCGTATATTACGGCGAATTGTGGTAAGTCATCCTTTGCTCCAACAATTGCAATTATGGGGCTGAAAGTTTATCCTGTTGTCTACACAAAACTGCTTTCTCTTATTGATCTCTGTGGATATGTCAGCCACAGTGTCCACTTCGAAGGCAAAAGCGTTCCAGGCGTCACCAATTCTCACTTTCCAAAAAGAATTGTTATGTCTTTTTCTAGCTGTTGGCTTTAAAGCGGCCAAAATAATTTTCATAAGTTGATAGCGCTTTAGTTCTGCAATAAAAGAGACAATTAGGTTCCTATATTACAATAAAAGTTGAAATTATTTATAATGTTAAAACTCACCTAAATTGTTCGATAAATTTCTTGCTATTTGCAACGCAGGTGGAAATTTAACTTCTTTTATCATGATGCTTGCCAAATGCGGTTCAAGTATACGCCCACTATTAAACAAATTATTTGATTTGTTTGGATGTAAATGATCAAACTCAATTTCCACCTGAAAAAAAAACAAAAAAAAGACATTTTCACATAAATATATTTATTAATTCACTTGTAAAAAGATACTCACTAGTCTTCCACAATTTGATGATTTAAATAATGGCCACTCTTCAAAAATTCTTTCGAGGTTAAATTCTTCTACCTCTTTGACTCGTAATTTAAATACCCTTTTTCTTGAATGCACCACTACACCATTCACATAAACTTTTTACTCTACACGTTTCATTTGGAGTACTGGACAACGATACAAATTGTCACATTTATAAAACTATTATTTTTTTACTAGGATAACATTAATTTGATTATCATTGAGATCACCGAGTAACATTAACATTCTATAAAATTTCGAAGGTCCGATTTCATCACTTTTATTACAAAAGTGCTCTATTTATTGCATAAGCGCTCAGAATCATGCATAAAACTCATAAATGGATATATTTTTTTCGTAACAAAGAATGATTTATGAGTATGAACAAAAAATTCGTGTATATAGGCAATAATTTCACACATACGAACTACCACGATTATGATTTTCTTATGCAGATGTTATTCCTTCTTCGCAATTTCATTAAATTTATGATTAACTACATAACTTTAAAGCGGTTGCTGAGATCTTGAAACCAAAATTTTTCATCTAAAACACTTCCCCCTCCTCCCCCCTAACACCCACACCCCTCCAAATTTGGTCACTAGAGGGGGCCTACCCACTCTATCCACGAAAAAAAAATTCAACTAAATAGCTCAAAGGGTTTGGGTGCTACGAGCCTTCAAACAATTTTGCGTACACCGGTAGACGTACGGCGTACGGGGTACGGCGTCCCTAAAAAATGGCAAGAGGTACCATGGCTTTTTTTTGAACAGTAAAAATTCTCGATTTTCTAATTTTTACGGCAAACGAAAGGGGAGCTCTACAGATGCTCAAAAATGCAAACAAAATTAAAATACCTTTAATTTAAGTTCGCCTACAAAACCATTTCTCAATTTTTCAATATTCAACCCCCAAAGGTTTGTATATGTTTTCACAATTTTTGCCATTCCTTAGTTCTGATGAGATATAAAATTGATTATTACGGCCAACCAATTCACGATTTTTCGAATTTCCAGAACCAAGGGGGTGTAAAGGGTTTGTTTACGTTTTCACAAATTTTTCAAAATCCGTCTAGTCTCATGAGATATCAGTTTGCTTCTTATGAAATCGTCTAAAAACCTGTTTCACAATTTTTTTGAAATTCAAACCCCAAGTGGAAGTAATGGCTTTGTATACGTTTTAACAATTCGTCACATCTCTTAAGTCTGATAAGGCAGCAAATTCGATTTTACTTCTATGGGCTTTTAGTGTACATGATACACCGAAATTCGAATAGTCTACCTATTTTAAATATTTTTATTTTAAGAACAAAACCTACTTTCCAAGAAAAGTCATAATCACGAAACAACCAGTGGCGGCTCGTCACATGAGGCTAGTGAGGCTGAGCCTCACCATTTTACAGAGGAAAAATTCATCAAGTTACTAGTGATTCTTTGTTTTGAAAATGTTACTTAATGACTTTCCGCAATAAGCCGACGTCCTTACTCATATTGTTTTAGTCCGACAAAGTCGTGTTTAATATTCAATTCAGCCTCACCTGCTAAAAAAGGCACGAGCCGCCACTGGAAACAACTGTTGATATACTCCAACTTTGACCGCTCCCGAACTTTAACCCGAAAAATAATAAAGTTTCGCCCAGACCATTGGCAGATTTTTTTTATTTTCTAGCTCCTATCCGTGCTATTCAGTTTTCCATTGCTTAAGGACTTACAATCATACAACACCGGTTCAAATTTTTGATATCATACCATCAGTTGATAAATTGAGCGATGTTAAAGAAATCCCTTCAGAGCAATGTTAATACTGTTGCAAGCTAGGGGTTCGCCGGGATTTCAAGTAAAACACAATTCGGTTAAAATAAAAATAAGTGATTATTTATTAATCGCACTTTAAATTCTATTCGCACTGTATGGCAATACCGCCCGCTTATACCATATATCGCTTGACTCGTTCACTTTCGTTCTCTATCAACACGGTCGCGTATACACGCTGTCTGTCACAGTCGACGTAATAAAAATTACTGTATGTTCGCTGAAAGCTTCACCTGCTTTTATATTAGCCGGTTGCAGTCTAGGATGTACTTGAATGTTCGCTCGGTGTTGTGTGGATTGTTCTCGAAAGCTTTAGAGCTTTCGATTTTGATCTTCGTTTAGTGGTGTATGTAGAAGGTTCTAGTGAGCTTGAGATCTCTCGACTTTGATTCTAATTGGATTCCAGTACATTGGAGAGCATCCGATAAGAAGAGTCTGTCTGATCGGTCTGTCGCGTTGGACGGTTTTTTGAACTGGTCCCGGGAATTGTTTCGTCAATTAATTTGTCATTGTTATTAATAGTCAATTTAATGTTCATTCAATAGTTTAAGTCCATATTTATAAGTGCAATTGGTGTTTTTAATCCATACCCAAAAGCACATCATATTCTTTTGTTATATTTACAGAAGCCCGGCATTGAGTGCATCAAATACCACCCTTGAATTGGATAAGTTGTCTGACTCTATTCAATCCATATATACTGCTAATCCAGACGCTGAAAGCGTTGTCGCGTGCGATTTCAATGTTCATAACACTGCCTGGCTTAAACATTCTACTCATACGGACCAGCAGGGTCGGGATACTGAGCTTTTTGCCTCCATTAACGGATTAGTACAGCTGGTAGACAATCCCACCCGTCTACCTGACATTGCAGGTCAATCATCCAATCTTCTCGATCTTTTCTTAACTAATCAGCCAGTCAAATACGACATCTCAATTTTGCCACCAATTGGAACGACCGACCATTTATTGGTTCGTACACAATTCCCAATTTCGATATTAAAATCGCGAGCATCCAAGGCACCTCGAAGACAGGTTTGGCACTTCAAGAGAGCTGATTGGGGAGCGCTTGAAGAGTTTTTTCGTGCTTTCGACTGGGAGTTATGCTTTGAATCCGGAAGTTGTGACTTGGCATGTCAACTAATAACCGAGACAATCCTTAAAGGAATGAATCTTTTTGTTCCTTCCAAAAACAAAAGAATCAGGCCGTCGAAGGACTCTTGGTTCAATAAGGACTGTCTTGGTGCAATAAAATTAAAAAAGAATACGTTCCAAATATTTAAAAACAACCCAACTGCTGAAAATAAGATCGTACTAAAATTATCAAGAAATTCCTGCAATAGTATCTTGAAACGTGCTAAATTTGCATATGACCAAAATCTTCGACGAAAGATCGTCGACAACCCCAAGAGCTCCAGATCTTTTTGGTCATTTGTTAAATCGGTCATCAACAATTTTGTAAAGACTTCTACACCACCTCTTCTCGATGGTGACCGAACCGTTGTAGATCCCGTGGAAAAAGCCAACCTTTTGGCAGCAAGTTTCGCTAGAAATTCTAGACTTCCACCTTCGAATCAGAGTCCCTCCAATCTCCCAGTATGTAATTCCTTACTGCCCCCCATTCGTTTTCGAACTAGGGTTGTTTCCAAGATCCTGCAAGGGCTCAGTGTCTACAAGTCTGCTGGACCGGATGGTATCCCTTCCCCCCCCCCCCCCATTATGCTCCTAAAATGCATTTTGACAAGCCTCGAAAATTTTGACCAGGTTGTCTTTTGGTGGCTTTCCGGCGTGTAATTTCAGGCAGCTTCTTCAATCTGTTTTCCGGGAATTATGGGAAAATGCTGTAAAAAAGCGGGTGAAAAGCCGGCCATTTGGCGCGTTCTTCTGGACGTAATTTTCGGAACTCAAGCATGCGGTTTTCGGCCTCGGGAACCGTTGGGTTTAAAAGAAACAACAAACAGCAATTTTTTTTTTGTTATGTTATCCAATTTTTTTCTGTTCAAATATTGCATTTATTTTCATTTTCATTCTTTTTTTTTTTTTTTTTCTTTTTCTTCTGTATTTTATTTATATTTTTATATTGTTATTGTTATTAAATATAAGTAATAAAAAAATTTTCAGTTTTTATTTATTTATTTATAAATGTACATACATATGCGTAGATATATACTACATATACATTTACACACACATATATAAAGTGCTAATTGTTTATGTTAATTTTATTTTCATTCACTTCGATTTTACATTAAATTTTTATTTGCATATTGCCAAAAGAAAATCAAAAATAAATACTACTAAAATTATTACGTTTTTTTTGTTGTTGTTGTTATTTGTTTGCCTTGGGGTGTGTAGGTGTATGTGTGTGTGTGTGTGTGGGTGAGAGTGTGTCTGCTTGCACAGACACGAGAAGATGGCACAATTAAAAGAATTTATTAATAAATAAATAAAGGACCGAAAAGGTGTGCTGAAATCCAACCACCTTGCAGTATTTTTAACGCTTAGTACTAAAAAAAAAAGGATCGTTTCTTCTTCTTTATTCCAATATTTTTAATTATTTTGTTTTTATACAATTTAATCGTCTAATAAAATCTGCGTAAAAAATGCATTCAACAAAATTTGCAATATGATTGTATCGTTTTTATTGTTTTTATTGCCGTTTTTTTTTTTTTCCTAATTTCTTCAAATGCTTTTAGCTTTTTTTTTTGCTTTATTTCCTTAAATTTCAAAATATATTTTGCGGTAATTTTTCAAAAAAAAAAAAAAAATAAGTAAAAAGATTAAAATCTTCGTCGCCCGAATTAAAAATGAATTTTTTTTTTTGTTTTCTTTTCTAAGTCGAATTTAAACTTGTGGGTTTGTGTGGCGCTTGAAGGGAGTGCGGAGGAAGGGGAGGGGCGACACTGACCACACATGTGGTGCCCCCCGCGCCAATTTCAAACGAAATCGAATTGAACTGTTCCCGGAACCCAACTCTGCTCTTACCGCTTCAGTACTGTTCGAGTACTGAAAAACGAAATTGCCGAAGCTATCGTGAAATGAAAACCGAATGGTAAGCGGAATTTATCGATGATTCGGATTCTATGTTGTTTCGCGCGAGTTCCGCTCGAATTCCGTATGAATTTCGGAATTTTTTTACCGGGTAGACATGTTACTGAAACCAATGAGACTGGGAATACCACTTAAAAGAAAAAAATCTGCACTCCCTCGGTAGCTTGTTTTTTTTGGGGGTGGATTAGTGTTTTTGTGTGTGTTCTTGTTTTTTTATTATTTAAAGATTACAATTACTTTTTAATTTGCTATGTACAGGATGTAGTTTGGGACGGGGGACTATGAAAACCGTACAAATGCCGTTTTTTTGTACCGTTTTTAAACCATTTCTGGTATTTTTTTTTGACCAACTACTGCCGAACCGTTAAACGTTTTTTTTTTACCGCTAAATGTAAAATACTACAACATTTTTTGATTATTGTTTTGTGTAGCCCCGTTCACTCCATCCCCTGCCCCCAAAAAATTCCTAGCTTTGAAAAGTGGCCCCAAAATATATCCCGCAATTGGAGGGGAGCGGTTATTCCCTATTTTTTTACCCCTAATTGAAACTAGATCTTATCGAGGTTTTAGTTTTTATTTCAAATAGTAATACTACACTATAGTTGTAAAGACAATAATTTTTTCCCCGTCTGATCTCTACAAAAATTGTATAAACTGTAAATATCTTATAGAATAACTGTAATAGTTAAATAAATAAGTAAGTAGCTTTTATTTCGAAAAGTTGATTAATTTCTCGCTGTTTCCCGACAGATGGAGTTATCGTTTTGCATCGGGCAATACTATTCAGCCCGATTTCATCGTGAAGCCCATCGGCTTGAAATGACATGTACATGACAATGTAAACAACATGTTCTCTTTTTTTTTTCAAAACCTACTTGCTCAAATGGTCACTCACCGGACATTGCTTCGACCGATTACCACTTGTTCCGACCGATGACTCGCATGGCCTGGCTGAGCAGCACTTCCATTCTTATGAAGATGTCAAAAAAAAAAAACGGCTCGATTCGTGCGGATAACCTCAAAAGATTAGTCGTTCCTTCGACATGCTGTCAGAAAGATGCAAGAAACTAGTCGCTAGCGATGGACAATACTTTCAATGACATGTTCTTTTCCAATTTCTTTTAAATGAAGCTTTCCACGAGAAGAAAAACATCGAGAAATTATTCAAGCTCCGAATAGTTTTCGATTTTTTTTTTTTTTCGTACAACGAAGCTCTACCGGAAAATTAATGTACCAAAGGAAATTAAAAAAAATTGTTTTGGAAAAAAAAGGACCCTTGGCAAAAAAAAAATTTTACGGTTTGAAAATTCAAAAACCCGCTGCCAGAAGAGCCATCAAAAGCCCGGGAAATTTTTACTTCTTCCAAAACCGAACTGGCATTGCCATAACGAGGTCAAACGATCGGATGACAAGCAACTTCCTGTGACCTAAACTGTCAGCCGCATTTTGTGTGAATGTCAGGCGATTGCAAGGCTGCAACACTGCAACAAGTCTTTCATTTGACAATTTGGGTGAACCCGAGGTCAATAAGGGGCATGACAAGCTGGTCATTCGAGGATGTTTAGTGAGGCTCCGAAGGGATCGCTATGGAACCTATTTTGGTGCCTAGTGTGCGCGGTGGCTTAGCGCCTCGTCCCCTTCTTAAAACAAGGCAAGGTTTTTTCTCTTTACTTTTCCTTGGCAAATTATTATACATATATATTCCTATTGTTTCTTTTTCCTCAAATTCAGCCAGATTTATGCGACAGTCGTCGAAAATTGGACCTCTCGAATACGTAGGTTGCTACTTAAGTTTTGAGATATATCAACACTGATGTGAATACGTCAAATCTGACATTGTCCTATAATTTTTACAACTTAGCTGTTAAGATGATAAGTCTAATCTCTAAAACATTTTTGCTCTATTAGTGCATTTTGAATTATTATAAATAAATATTGTTTGAGTTTGAGTAAACTGTGGATATCGACGACATGTGGTTCCAACAGAACGGCACTACGTGCCAAGCACAGCGCATGTCACGATGAACATTCTGCACGAACGATTTAAGGGCGTGGTTATCTCGCGCGGCGACGTGAACCGACCACCGTGATCGTGCGATTTAACGCCTTTAGACTTATTCCTTTGGGGCTACCTTAAATCGCAGGTCGATGCGTGTAATCCGCAAACAATTGATGACCTTTAAGTCAACATGCTTCCTGCCCTGGTCTGGCTTTCAGGCGGCAACGTACTTTAGATACGCGCTTCGCCATGGACTTGGGTGAATTCGCAAAGATTAAGCTACTACAGTTTGCCAGGCTGGCGGAGTCAGGAAATGCCGTGAATTCCTTACTTTCCAAACTAAACTCTATAAGCCCCACTACTGGGCTGTGTCTACAGATTTCCCTCTGATTACATTCTGAGCGTTAGACTGCATCCTTATCCCTCATCAATGGCGCGACATCCCAAATCGGTCCCTATCCTCCTGAAGTCGTCACCACCAATCGTTTCGATGCAAAGACCGCGTTCTCCAGCCGCCAATTTTTAAGATGGTTCTGCCCCTCCAGTACTTTCAGAACGAATGACAAAATATACAGATAGGCCGAGAGTCACACGACTGTGACTGGGTCATCCCGTTTTAAGAATAAGAGCAACACGCGCCTCTCCCTCTCACCAGCCCTATGGCACTTCCACTCTTAAGAAGACGTTAAAAAACGGCTCGATTCGTGGAAAACCTCAAAAGATGAGTCGCTCTTTCGACATGGTATTCGAATGTTTTCAGTAAGATGGGAGGGCCCTCACACTAATGAGCGCGTGGGCGGACAGCTGTGGTCTGGGGGTCAATGCCTCAAAGACAGAGTTGATCCTCTTCACGCGTTGAACCAAAATCCCAGAGTTCACACTCCTTAAACTGGGAGGTCTCACCTTGGTTGGTTGGTTTACGTGGTGGCCCGTCTGCCGAAAACAGGGACCAATTAGCACAGGAAGCGCTGTTTTGATACCACAACTCGTTTAACCTGGTCGTTGAGGGCTAATGAAGTATATGTATAGTTTTACAGAGACCTGGGGCTTGAATGGATTATCATATCCATCCGGAGCTGTTCAAGAAGGTAATCAGTTCTCCTATCCTGTTTTTCGAGATCTCATCGAGGTTATTGAAGAAGGGGTTTGCCTAGTGCGCGAAGTCTGGCTCTAGCTGGGGCGGGATACTCGCAAAGAAGGTGAATAACAGTTTCCCTCTTATTTGCATCCCCACAACTGCGGCAATTGACGTTAAAGGGAATACCCAGTCTGGCCGCGTGATCGCCGATCGGCCAGTGACCCGTGCTGACTGCCGTGACTCTGGAGACGTCCACACGGCTCCTGCTCAGGAGTTCGTCTGTTCTGCTCCGGGAGTAGGATGGCCATATCTTCCAAGATATGACGCAGTTGGTCAGTCCTCTCCATCTGGAGTTCGCGTTTGTGAGAAAGTGGGTGGATATTTGGCGCGTGACAGTCCCTAGTGGGACCTGAACGGATTCTACGAGCGGGCCCTGAAGAGCAGAACCTTGCCTAGCTAATTCGTCTGCCCGCTCGTTACCCTCTATCTTGCTGTGGCCTGGGACCCAAAGCCGGGTAACTTTGACTTGACTTCCTAAGTGCGCTAGCTCTTCTCGACACTGTTCGACGAGTTTAGAGGAGGTGGTAGCCGAATCTAAGGCCTTGATTGCGGCTTGGCTGTCAGAGAGGGTTACAACATTTCGCTTTGGCGTAGCGTCTTGCTGCAAAGTCCGACAGGCCTCCCGGATCCCCAGTCTCTCCGCCTGGAAGACGCTGGCGCAGTCCGGTAAGTGGTCTCACCCTACTGCTTAAAGACAATGCTAAATACTTGGGTATAGTCCTGGATCGGAAACTAACCAGGAGTAAGAATATCAACGAGCGACTAAGGAAGGCTCTCTACGCTTGCAAAAAGATGTTCGGGATTAAGTGGGGGATTCAGCCAGTGATGGCTCACTGGATGAACACGACCATAGTCAGGCCTATCCTAACCTGCGGAATTTTAGTGTGGCGGGTAGCGCTGGAGAAGTCCACCTACCTCAAAAAAAAACTCACCAAGGTTCAACGTCTAGCTTCCACAGGAGCAACGGGCGTACTTAGCACCACACCTACAGCGGCACTAGAGATGATTCGGCATCTTTATGGGAAGAGTGTAGCAGCAAAAAGTGCCGTGCGGCTAAGAGAGTTAGGCAACTGGGTATCCAGACCTGGGGGGGGGGACAGCTGCATACTCGAACGGTTTAGTGAATGTAACCCATTAGAGGGAACAACAGACTACTTAATTCCGCAGCTCGAATTCTCTACGAGTTTCTCAACGAGGATCCCTAACAGAGAGTGGTGAAATGTGGATCAGCCCCATGAAGGGGACTTTCATATCTACATGGACGGGGTTCGAAGCCAGACGCGGGTATTCTCCGCTGACCTGAACCATTGCTAGGCATTCAGAATACCGGACTGTTGTAGCGTATTTCCGCCAGAGATGAAGATGAGATCGTTAAGGCTTGAAATCTGCTAGAAGCTTGCGCAATGCGAAACAAACGCGTCGTCAACAGATAGTCAGGCGGCGATTAAGGCGCTCGACTCACACTTGATCAAATCCAGCCTGGTGAGGCTAGGCCGGGATAAGATTAGTGCGCTATGCACTCATTTTAACATAACAATTTGTTGGGCCGCCGGGTCACGGCGGGATTGCGGGCAACAAGGCTGCGGACGAATTCGCAAGGTGAGGTTCCGCGCTCAGTGTGCGAAGTTTTCAAATTCGGAGCCGGAGAGCACGAGGTCATCTCGCAGCCAAATCTGCGATATCTTGGGGTGTTGATTGACACTCGGATTTCCTTCAAGGACCATCTTTTGGCGATCAGCGAAAAGGCTTCAAAGGTGAATGGTGCACTCTCACGCATCATGTCAAACTGTTGTGTACGGAGGCCTTGGCGTGGTTATTTCGACTTAAAAAGTCCGAAGACCGAAGGGAAGGTTGGGGCTCGGGAAACAGGGGTCCAATTCCGCCTACGTCCAAATTGGTGGCTGAAATGCAAACTGGAGCGACGTGCTTGCTGGCTTCCGGGCTAGCTGCGGCTGTGGGGGGGTACGTTGCTTGCACCTCCGACCACAACAAAACATTGGAGGACCACGGTCCAGCAGGCGAAAACTATTAGCGACGGTCACGAGTTCCGTAATGCTATACGCTACACCGATCTGGGCAGATGCAACGAAGAAGAAATCGTATATAGCCGGAATCCGATCAATCTATCGTCTTAGGATTGCTAGTGCCTTTCGAACAGTGTCCGATGATCGGCAATGTTACCAATTGACATAATAGCGTGTGAACTTCAGCGACTCTACGTAGCAGCAGATGAAGCATCGAAAGTGGACGAGCGACAGCGCAGTATCCAAGAATTGCAAGGACACTGGGAAAGCACAAACAAAGGGAGATGGACATTCACATTGCTGCCAAACATCGACAGCTGGATAAGCCGCAAACACGGCGAAGTGGACTTTTATGTGACCCAGCTGCTCAGCGGACACGGTTGTTTTAAGCAGTATCTTCACCGCTTTAAGCATGAGGAAGACCCGTTCTGTTCCAACTGCCCCCACGAGATTGAGGACGCGCGGCATTTCCTACTGCACTGCCCGCGCTTTGACTTCGACCGAGCCGAGGTTTGCGGATGCCTTCGGAGAAGGCAGAAAACTTCGTTAGACACATTTGTGACACAGCTGTCAAGTGGCAAGCTTTCCAGCACGGATTATGTCAACACTTCGCCGCTTTGAGCGAATAAGAAACATCCAACGCGACGCACCACAGGAGACGACTGACTAGACTAGACTGGACAATAACTGACGGTTTTAGCAATATTGCTATGACGGCCTCCCGACGCAATACCTAACGGTGGTTCCGGGAGGAACCATCCGTACGACTGAGGAGATGTTTAGCGGGTTAAAGTCCCGCACTGACTTAGGCTTTCGATGCTTTTACTCCTCGTTAAAAAAAAAAAAAAAAAATGGTTCCGCGCTGAATCAAGCGTTTAACTAGATTAGATAGATTTGGAAATAGGGGTTGGTGTGGTTAACCTCTGTCACTGCAGCCACAGTTGGGCTTATTGTGACATCCCCCCGGTTTGATTATGATTCCTCTTCGATTCCTGCGCTTTCAAAGCGTTTAACTAAGATATGGTCTTGGGCACACGGGTACTTCTTCCCGTACATGTGGGATTACAACGGACCCATTGGCGGTCTATGTGATTGGTCGCATCAGTGACCACCTACCTTACTCCTAACCTTGCCGGCAACATAACGAACATTCAGCAAATTCAGCCAGATTTATGCGACAGTCGTCGCGAATTGGACCTCTCGAATACGTAGGTTGCTACTTAACTTTTGAGATATGTCAACACTGATTTGAATACGTCAAATCTGACATTGTCGTCGTAAAATTTGACATTTTTAGTGGTGAACGTATGCAGAACGTGTTGTCATACGAGTGCTATTTGTGTTGTTTACATACACTTGAAATATTCATCTTGGTCGAGAAATGGAATTAAATCGTTAACATTTTCGTGATATGACTTTCGACGTGGATTAAACCAAACAGCAGTGTGCCGATCAACTGGTTTCGACTTTTGGCGATGAAGCACCAACGTGGACGAATTTCGTGAAGGTCGTCCAAAATCGACAGTTGTGCCAGAAAATATCGATGCTGTGCGCGTGAACTGATATTGCAAGATCGTCATGTGACATACCCCGTGAGATTCGAGGCAGATTCCCGGGTATTAGTTCCACTCGCATACATTCAATATTCCATGAAAATTTAGCTGTCAAAAAGATTTGTTCCAGAGCCCTCTGAACTATAGCCGCACAGCAGACATAAGGAGCAGGTTCGCTGTTCCGATCGGACCAAGCCCAATGAGATTGCCAAGCGGTTTTCTTTCGAGAAAATTCGTTGGCAGTGGTATGGCCTTGGTCCGGCCGCAACAGCGCCGCTTCCATACGCTTCTCGGCACGACTGGGCCACAGTTATCCGCCTCCAGACGGATACACTTCTCTTCTTGACGAAAATAACACCGACACATGGGTGGGTTTTCATGCCTGATCGCCCGTCGGGTGACCTCACCTAGATGTTCCTTCCCACAAAACCTATTTCCTTCCCACTCTTGTCCACCACCCTATTTTATATCTGGCCCCCGTACCTTTAATCCTTTCCAGCACGCCCGACAGATAGAATGGGAGTTCTCAAACCCAAACGAGCATAATTAATCAGTTCACGGAACGAAACGACACATCCACCCCATCCGACGAGCTAGCACGTGCTTTTATGCTAGATACTCAGTCGTTTCAGTGGCCATCCGTGAGACTAATGTTGTCCAATGACACATAGTCAACGAAGACATATGAAAGTTATTCTCCATTTTGACGAAGAAATGACTATTTCTTCCGATAGATGGAGGATGACTTTCCGCCCGTCAGGTTTTACGTTCAAATTAAAGACAAAAGGTCTAGTCTTTCGGACGTTCTGCGGACCTATTCGTTACAGATAACATAAAAAACCAGAGTCATAACATAACAGCGAACAATTAAAAACGATTTTTAAGCTAATTTTAATTCAGTCCGGTCATATCAAGTAACAATTCGATGTTTTAAAGATAAAAAAGTCACTTGTCGATTTCGAGGTTAACTACAGGCTACGGAAAAGTTCAGAGTTGACGAACATTTTTTGATGGCTGCGTAAGGCTGCCTTCGTCTACGTTCGTTGTAACTACGACAATGGAAATACACCGCGCTCAACTTTTTGACAGCTAGTCTGCCTCGAACTGTGTTGCCGTTGTGACTTAGGGATAAAAAACGAGGCATTTCTCACGTCGAACTGTGTCATATGTGCGCGGCCTGAGTTTAAGTCGGCGGTGTTTGTTCGTCGTTGAATACCGCATGATTTGACAATCGCTCAAAACAAAAAAAAAAAAAAAAGCTCGTGTGTTGATTGGCGCAAAGAAATGTTGAAAAAGTGCAAAAGTGTGTTGATCTTCATGGAGAATATTTTGAAAAACAATAAAGCCATTTTTGATATTATAAATACTTAAGTAGCAACCTACGTACGTGCCGGCAATCAAAGCCGGGGCCGGGGGGGGGGGGGGGTGGCCATTTCAACGACGTTACCATTCCACACTCAATGCCATAAAATAATCTTTCAAATACAAAAAAGAATTGAGGCCGGATATCTCATACACACAACTTGTTTTATTTACATTGAACGTCCCCATTGAAAGACCTTATAGATACGGCAGCCTGCCCCTCCCCTCCCCTCCCCTCCTCCTCACCCCTCCCCCCTCCCCTCCCAACAACACTCCACACATTTCAATCGGTTCCAATTCCATTTCCTTTGTCTCATCTTTGCGGGGAAAAAAAAAACATTTTCTGCCTTCAGTAAAATAATAAAAAAAATCAAATGAACATTTTATAAAGTTCCCCGATCGGGAAAATGGGGATGCGGGGGAGGGGGGGGGGGCGGGTGTGGCCTTCAAAATCAATTCCTTAAGCGGCCACATAATTTCCAAGTCGAATTAAAACTGGTTTCAAAAAACCATTAAAGCGATTAAAACCAACAAAAAAAACGGCGGGGGGGGGGGGAGGGTACATCCCGAATTTTACAGCCGCCCCTACCCCCTGTACATAGCAATAGTAATTTAAATATGGTAATAAATTGTGTTTGAAAACGAAAAGCAATTTTGTGGCTTTATTTCGGCGCGTTGCTTCACCTAAAAATCACTTTATCAACTCCTTTTTTCTTCGTGAGCGTAAAATCAATAAATTCGATTAACGTGACCGTTCCCCTTATTTTTCTTTTTTCTTTTTTTTGTTTTTTTTTAATTCTATTTCTTCGCTCGCGGCTTATATTTTATTTTATTCGCGGTATTCTGTGATCATTTCTTTTTCGCGGAATACTTTGAATTTTAGTTTTATTTAATTTTATTTTGCTTATTTCTCCTCGTTTTTTTTTTTTTTTTTTTGTTTAAATATATTAAGTTTGATTTTATAACTATTTATGTATAATTTAATATAATATATATATATAGATTTTTTGCTTTATATACTTATATCTCTTTTCTATATTTAAATAATAAAATATATTTATTCACTTTTTTCGCAATTGTTTTTTGTTTTTTCGCCCCCGTTTGATTTTAATATTTCTAAAAAAAAAAATAAAAAACAAACAAACAGTCGTATGCGATTTTTTTGCATTGTTTTTCTTTTTTTTTTTATTAATTATTAATTTTAATTGTTGATGTCGGTTGTTATTTATTTATTTCCTTTTAATTTAATTAAATATACGAAATCTTTCGGGCTTCTTTCTCTATAATATTTTTCTTTTATTTATTTAGTATACGTCATCGAATATAAATTTAAATTTCTAATTAGATTTTCATAAAGAGAGAGCAGTTAAATAGACTAATTACATAGATAAAATGTTAACGGAAAAAATGATTTATTAGTAGTGGGGTTTTATTTTTTCTTTAAATATGTTTCTTTACTTTTCATTTATTTCTTCTTGTAAAAAAGAACAAATAAATTTGAATAATGAAAAGAATAAGTTAATGTAAATTAAACTAGTATTGCTTTTCGGTTACAATATCGCTTCTGGTTAATATTTTCTGGTTTTTTTAGTTTTGATGCGATTAAATTACGTAGTTTGATTGGATTATTCGAATATTTATTTAGTTTTTTCTTGTCTTTTATTATAAATAATGTTTATATAAAGGTTTTATTGTTGTGTGTATGCATGCCAGTTGGTTTTTTTTTCGTTTAGACTGTGTATTTTATATGCAGTAATCAAAATATATATATATGTAAATATCATGTAATATTATTGTTATTATTATTATTATTATTATTATTTCTTTTTAATATGTAATTTATTTTTAAGATTATAGTTTAGACGAGATTCTGGAGAATTAATACGAGAGATTCAATATTTTAAGTGTATATATTTTTAAATATATAAATTTACCGTTTAGTTTTTATAGTTTATATGTAAATTTAGCTGAAATTAGCTTCTTTTTTGTTTATTGTTTTACACATATTTTTAGTAAGAGATATGTCTTTTTGTTTAAATTTTATATTTATTATCAATTTTTGGGTGTCGATTAGGAGGAGGACTCTTCCTTGTGCGAACAATGTCGTCTGTTTTTGAATAGGCTCTTTTAATAAAAATGGCTGCGCCGAGATTTCAAGTAAAAACACAATTCGATTAAATTAATCAGTTCAGCTGACCGGGGACACCTCAATTACAATTTTATGTTGTCGCCAAAAACTCGGGTGCTACCGTGTGATGGTATCTCTGTCACGGAAGCCTCAATTGGGCCTGTTGTGACGTCCCCTCCCCCCCCCCCCCCCGGGATTATCTGCGCTTTCAAGAAAGCAGGAAGTGGAATAGTCCATGAAGCCCTGACCGAAGTCCGTCTGGTGGTGTTTCGTCTTCGTCATCGCGAATCCCTGGCAAGACCAATCCCATGCTTCCTCTCATGTAACAATATGTCCAGTCTGAGCTCCAATTACGGTTCAGGTCTGACGTCTGGTTGATTTCGTTGATTTTCGCCCGAATATCTGGGCGTAGAAAGCTTTGAGTGGCTGTTGTTTAATTCTAGCCTGTATGGCAATTCAAATTAGAACGTAGGTTTGGTTTAGGTTTAAGAAGGGGCGCAGCGCTAAAACCACCACGCTCACTAGGCGCCAAACGGGCCCATTGCGATCCCTTCAGGTCCTCGTGGGCTATTCCATCACCTCCGAAATACTCCAATTCCCTGCAGAACCTGACTAATTTGTCATACCCTAACGACCTCAAATCCTCGATGCTCTCGAAGAAAAGGCTACCCAACCATTTCAGACGCCTCCTAGCGATCCCCCGGGCATTCACACAGAATGTGAGTGATGTCCTGCACAACATACAGATCATGGCAGAACCTACACATTTCCGATTCCGCAATCCCCAGGCGCATAGCGTGTTTCCTCAGCATACAGTGCGCCCCGTTAGTGCCCCGACGAGCAGTCGCAAGAAGAACGTAAGAATCCAGCCATTGGCTGCCATTGCTGATTGGGTGAGTAAATCGCAAATTGAGAGATGGCCGCTTCTTCCGGGAATGGCGGCAGACTAGAAACCTTGTTGACGGACCAACTGGACGAACCGCTGCTTTTCTTCTCAAATTGAGCAGCAGAAAGGAATGTGGTAGTATGGTTGGTGTCCTCACAGGGCATAACTCGTGTGGCCTACACCGGGTCAGACGACCCCCATGTGCACTGCTTGCGACGAGAGCAATTTCATTTCCATTTCCTTCTCGAGTGTCCAGCTTACTCTTTTGCGAGAATGCACGTATACGGCGTCGATGTTATGAGGATGGAAGAACTCCGTTCTCGCTTCCTATCTGAGCTCTTGAAATTCGTGAGGAGGACGAAAAAGTTCGGGTTGAGACTTGGGGGGGATTCGAGTATAATGGGCCAGGTTGGCCTGAATGCTCAAGATGCGCTGCTTTGCTGCGTGTCTTCCCCCGCACCAAACAACAACAACAACAAGAATCCAGCCATCCGGGCAACACAATTTAATCAATTTTGAAAACGGTGTTATTTCGTGCCTTAGCTAAGTCCTCGTCTTTCAATTGCCCCGAGTGCCATTCTTGTGTAGTCGATGGTTTCCGGAATTAGTGATTTCCTGAATTCTAGACATGGCGTCGGCTACCACGTTGTCTTTCCGCGACACATGACGTATGTCGGTGGTGAATTGCCCTATCAGGTCGAACTGTCTGAGCTGTCGCGGTCACGCTTTATCAGATTTTTGCTTAAAGGCGAAAATTAAAGGTTTGTGTGGTCGGTGTAGGTGTCAACCATGCAACTGAAGTGTTTTACTGCCACGTAAGCAGCTAGTAGCTGTCTGTCGTATGCACTGTCACTTGGACTTGACCCCCACCCAGCGGGCAACAGGAATACAGATTGTATTCCTGTTGTCCGCTGGGTGGGGGTCAAGTCCAAGTGAATGGGACTTTGCAATTTTTGCCACGTTCGGATGTTCATTTTGGCTGTGCTTAACGGAACCCCCTCCCCCCCCCCCGGCCAACAGGAATCTAGTCGTTACATTCGAGGTGTCAAAGTTTTTTGATCAATGTACTTGCTGCCTTGACCGAATGCCAGGAAGGTATGGTTGGACAAGTCTTCGGTTCAGTGACGTCACAGCACAGTATATTTGAAAGCTTATTGGGAAACGTGGTGCGGGAATATGACGTCTGTCTTTTAACTGGTCTGTCCGGAAAAGGAGATGTTGGGAACTCGCTGAACGTAGCGGATTACGGAAATAACGATTTTTTACCGGGTAACTCGAGCGTGTTTCAGGCCGAAATTTTTGCGCTGACAAAGGCAGCGGAGTTAATTGTGCGAAAACGGTGCGTGAATGGTACAATAACTATTTATGTTGAGAGCCATGGCAGTTTGGCTGTTGAGGCGCATATTACTAAATCCAGACTTGTGGGAGAATGTAAAAGAATATTGCAGATGGTGGGTATGAATAATAACCTGAAGATTAGCTGGATTCCTGGTCACAGTGACTTCCCTGGAAATGAAAAGGCAGACGAGCTCGCCAGAAGGGGGTCGGAGATGAGCATAGAGCTGGCCGACGAGTCGGTTCTATGTCCCATTGAATGTGCAAAGGGAATGATTGATATTGAAGCGCTCAGACAGATGGAGGGAGCCTGGATGAATCTCTCGGGATGCCGGCAAGCAAGAATCTGCTGGCCGAAACTTGATAGGAGGAACTCTAGCTTCATTTTGTCTCTGGGCAGGGACATTTGCAGACAACTTATAGGAGTCCTAACGGGGCACTGTCCCTTTGGGAGGCATGGCGAAAGGCTGGGAATACCCATGGCTGATCTGTGTCGCTGTGGTGATGAGAATGTTGAGCCAACACTGGAGCATCTAGTGTGTGAATGTGAAAGCCTGGCGCGTACTTGGGGAAATTCTCCTTGACCGATCTATTAGAACTTGCGATGATTCCTTTATGGAGAACTACTCTCTTCATAAGGAAGAGCAATATTTGGAATCAGTGGTCTAGAGCCCGGTTTTATACGAGGGGACCACAGTGATCTCTCGTAATGGACTGGGGCACATTGCTTCAGTCCATCCTTCTCAACCTAACCTAACCTATTGCCCTCGGTATGTTTCTTGGCTTTTCTGCCGTCCATTCCTCGTTGAGAATTTCCGGTAGTGGATCACTGATCCTCTCAAAAGCCGCGTGCACACATTTGGTGGATGAAGGGGGGGGGGGGGGGGGGGGGGGGGAGGGGCCTTTGAAAACAAGCCCGGCTGAAGATTAATTTTTGGGCCGCGGTCCGAATTATGGTGCGTTTACACTCACCCTTGAGGCTCGCCTCTACTCCCATTGCAAACCGGTTTTCATCAGCTGCGTTCTTTGCTGTGTTGAAAGCAATTTACACTCAACATGCCTCTGCGGCGCAACTTGCCTATAAGTGCGAAACGACAGAAATACGATGAGCTACGAATTGTGTGCTGCTACCAGGCTGCTACAGTTCATTGTATGTGTGTGTATATGGAAGCGTGCGTCGGAAAAAAGTTGAAGAATATTAAACTCTTGCGACTCCACGAGCCATCTGATTGGTTGATTTTATGGTGGGGATAGAGGCGCGCCTGAAACGTTGAGTGGTAAAATGCACGATCACGCTTTCTGGACTTTTAGCTCTGCTTCGACACTCGGTCCGAATGGCGCATACCAATTTGCATGGAGGGGATTAACCGTGAGCACTGGCTGGTGTTCACGGTTTCGAAGAATCGGCACACGATCGGTCCGAATTGAAAGCGTACCAACAATTCGGACCACATTCGCACCGCTAGTGATGTAAGCACGATGAGCGTAATTCGGACCGCGACAACCAGTTCGTTTCATATCTGGGAAAATCGAAGAATCCCCGGAAACGTGCTCTTAAAGGCAGTAGGCAAACCATGCAAAGGCTCGATTGGCAAAGATAGCAAAGCCATCTTAGCAGCCGGGAGAACGCGGGTCTTTAAATCCAGACTATTGGAGGCGACGACTTAGCGCCCGATTGCCGCACAAATGGCGCAAAATTCAAATCTTGCGTACATTTCCGGGACACTCGTTACAGAAATTGTTAAGACGGTTCGAACTCTGATTGTCCCTTGAAAGGAGAGACATAATGCTGATGCGGGAAAGGGGTAGGAGGGGACGGGGACGGGGGCGGGGGGGACACGGGAGACTTGGGAGTTATTTCAAAGAAAGTGTATTTTAAGGAGGAGCAATGGCTACACTGCAATTCATTTCGTTTTAACGAATTGTTTTAAAAATCTATTTTCAATTTATTTACTTGATTAAATTGTTTGTTTTTGTTTGTTTTTTTTTGTTGTTTTTATTAATTTCTATAAATTTTTTTTTTATATGTAGGTATATATATTTTATTTTTTTTATTTATTTTTACTTGATTTTTCAATATTTCGGTAAATGGCAGTAAAATTCACAGCCAATGCAAATATTTTTAAGTTTTTAGTTTTAGTTATTTGGGGACTTATTTAACAGAGTTTTCCGGGGGGTGGAGGCGGAGGGGGGGGGTTGGAATTTTATGGGTGTTTTATGAATTTCATTTCCGTTTTTTTTTTTTCATTTTTATAATAAAATTGTTTTCACTTTTAATTTCGTTAATTTTTTTTTCTGTTGAATTTTTCGTTAATTGGATGGTGTACTTTTCGCGGGGGTTTTTGAAATTTCAAGGTATCACTGAAACTAGCGGGTGGCACAGTGGTAGGGAAGCTTGGTGGGGGCTTGGACTGGAAGCTAGCACACAGCACCGTTTTCGATGGAAAGAAGAAAAGGGATTTTTCCATTTTTACTTTATTATTTTAATAGTAAAGTATTTTTAAATATTTTTCTAAAGTTCGGAGCGGAAAGCACACATTCCGTTTCCGTTTAACGTTTTCGAGACACGCCCCTTGACTAAAATTATTATTATTTTTCTTTTTTCTTTAATCTTTAAGCCCATTTTTATCACCTTTACCACCGGCCACTTCTTCAATTGAGTAATTCTTTTCTTTTTAATAAAGTGTAAGACCATTTTTTTTTTTGAGCGGGAAAAATTTCAGCGAAAGTCTTCAATAATATTGAGACCGACCGACTGTTTTTATTTTTTATAAATTCTGTCAAATGAAGAAATGGTGGAGGGTGGGGGAAGGGTGGGGGGAGGGTGAGGGGGGAGGATGGTGGGGGGAGGGTGGGGGGAGGGGGGGGGTACAAAACTGCATATCTCGACAACGGTACGAAACAGGTCACATGTTTCGTTCAAATCCCTTCAACGTTGCCGCTTCAAACTTTTTACGAACGCACTCTGTACATGTAGGGACTTATAGCCTGAAGTACGGGTGAATGTTCAGTAGTTTGGATTACGGAAGGACGAAAGAGGGGGGGGGGAACCGGATGTGGTTAATTTGGCGCCACTTTTTTCGTGACAATTTTCTGTTCTTTTTTTTTTTTCTTCAAATGTTTACAATGTATTTTTTGTTTTTGTTTATGAATAAATACGGTACTTGTATTTTATTTATTTAAATATTATTAAAAAGAATTATTATTATTATTATTATTATTAATATTTCAAATGGATTTAAACAAACGAGAAAATTGCTATGTTTTTTGTTAGTTTTTGTTTTATTTTAATTTCACAAACGCATACGAGTGATATAAATATTGTTTGTATCTATTTATTTATTTATTTATTTAATTCGCTTACTTGTTCTTATTCTTTTCGGGTTTCTGTTTTGGTCAGTTCGTTATTGTTGTTGTATGCTGCATTATTATAAATAATTGAGCCTATTTAATTCT